>CM039137.1:15878568-15936775 GCA_022036555.1 Microstegium vimineum | reverse complement strand
GTTCAGGCACATTGTCGGGTAGACATGCCATACAAAGATCCTTTTTATAGGAAGAAGCTTGATATATGGGAAAGGCGTCATGGTCCAAAATATGAAGACATGTTCAGTTGCAGCTATAATAAAAATTTTGTTATAAAGTATGTGGTTGGATATTTATCCACAACTGGGTCCATCCTTAAATAATTTGCTCTGTTCTATCAGCTAGATTTAGTAAAATGAATACCAAGAAACATTTAATTATCATGTAAAGTAATATTCAAACTGGCTATAAGGGTATAATTTTCAGATAGCACATACATTATAGAAGCCGGTGCTTCTACCTATTGTACAGTAAGAAATCTAACTACTTTTACAAAATTGGCTTTCCTAAGTCCCTGTATTAGTTAATGATACATATAATGGTCATCAGATAGAGTTTCACTTGTTTTTTGTTTGGAAGAAAGGTAGAAACATAGAGTTTAAGGTTAAGTGAACTTTTAAAATAACAAACTAGATATTGTCTTCAGAAAAATCTATGCTGGTATTTCTTTTTAATTTTTCAAATACTAATTCTTTTTGGAATGCAATCTAATTGAAATGTTTTCAATTATATGAAAGTAAAAACAAGTTCTACAATAGCTTCAGTACAATGAAAACATTGCCTGCTGTATCGCTTAAACCGAAGAATGGAAACAGGGAGGTCAAATTCTGTGGAGGGAAAGGGGTGGGAGTTCCCCAGATTTTGCGTGCATTTTTCCGAGTTTTCCATGCTACGTCACTTGAAGGTTCTATTCTGTTGTCATAATTTGTATTTGTTTCACTTCAGCTTCTTCTTTCTAACAATTTCCCTTTAGAGCTCCTAATTACTGATCAATGAGACAATGGCATGATAAGAACCTCCTCACTTCTTCAGAACTAGAAGAGATGTCTACAGAAGCAGCTAGAGATGATGGGCGACTTGCCAGACGCCCTTTGGGAAATAGAGAGAGAGAAATTCATGCTCACCACATGTTGCTCTTGCACCTGGATGATGAGATTCAGAGCTAATCTTACAGCCATTGAGGTGAGGCTAATAATAGTAACTTGGAATCCTGTCTCCCCAATGTAGGGTGTTTGGAAGAGGATTGCATTGATTACAGTCTGGTATTTATACATGTAACTCTATCTAGCTATCTAGCTAATAGATATTATCTGATTTGATTCAGCTAGTAGGATAGTTCAGAATGCTTTTGCATGAACCATGAGTTAAGATGAGCGTGTAAGTGAGGTGGTATGCAGTAGTAATGCATGCATACTCTAACCATGTGGGGTTTGGAGGCGGGCCAATTTTAGGTCCATGATTTTACATATTTTACCGCTAGTAATCTGGTCCTGATTTCCTTTTTTTTTCTCTCTCTCTTTTGCAGCACCTTGAAATTGCTAATGACCCTGCATCTAGAGTGTGCATCCTTTTCGAAAGGACATGGCTAAAGATATACTTGTTGGCGAGCTCCGTGTTTTGCAAAGTGCTCGTGCGTGGGTTGCGTCTTATTGTGAGAGTTTAAGATTTCATGACGCTCAATGTCTCTTCAAGAGGTGTGAGAAGGAAGGAAGCGTATGAGTTTGCTTGCGCTTCTGTTGTGTTGTGCTCTCCTTTCCTTTAACCTCTCACCATCCATCTTTGCTATTTTTAGCCACTGCTGTGTATCTTGCAATGAAAGGACTTGGCTATTAGCCTCACGATGACCTCCTCCTTTCTTGCTCTCTTTTCTCTGCAGCCTCTCTTCTCTCACATGGTAATTGTCATGTCAAGAAAAGATTAATGCCGCTAGATTGGATCTTGGACAAGGTGAAGGAGGAGGAATTGACAGGATGCTGCAGCGGGCAGCGAGTAATGCATATTCATGGTGGTGGGCAAGCCACATCCGCACCAAACAGTCAAAATGGCTCGACAACCACCTCCAAGGTAAAATCATCTTTTGTAAGTAGTATTACTTTTCATGTTACCATGATTCATGAACTGTATGTGTTTCCTATCTGTGTGATTCTTGCTTTTGGAGTACGCACATTATCATTTCAGAATAGTATGTAGAATGTCTCCAAATTAGTAATGGATTCCTGCTGATGCGGATCGGCGGCGGCGGCAGCTGTCTTCTTTCTCAGGTGATGCTGCTGATCCTGCTGATGCGGATCGGCGGCCTTCTTCTTTGGCTGATCTTGCTGTGAGTCAGCGGCGGCGTCGAGACCGAGCGCCTGCCTCCTCCTCTTGCGGTAGCGGATGCCGCACGCGTTGCAGAGCGACTGCAGGAAGCAAACAGATCGCCATGATGAGCCCAGGATTACAAATAAATAAATAGAGCAAAACGAAAGAGTGATTCACCGGCCTGCGGAAGGAAATGCTATGACTGATGATGATGATGGATGAAAAAAAAACCAGACCTTTGGTCCCTCGGGTCCTCCGCGCCAGAGCGGCGTCTTGGTAGTGTAGCAGTCGGCGCAGGCCTTGGTCTCGCCTGAGGCGGTGGGGGTGGCCTCGTCGGTGGCTGAGGGGGAAGTATTAGGATTGGGATTGAGATCCGTCTCCATCTCCACCTCGACCTCCATCTCCGTGTCCATGAACAGAGCAGAGCAGAGCAAAGCAGCAGGCCGCGACAGATCGATCGCTAATCCGATCCGATCCGGCAACAAAACCTTCTAGGCGGTGCGATCCGCCGGCGATGGATCGCCAATCCGATCCGATCCGCTGGAGAAGCAGCGGCGCGAAGGGGAAAGGGAAATGGGCGGGCGGGGAGAGCAAGGGTTTTAGCTCGAGAGGAGACGAGACTAGGAGGGAGAGTTAGCGGCGGGCGGGCGGGCGGGTGATGGATGGGGCGAGTGCGAAAGGATAATGCCAGTAGTGACGGCGTTGTCGATGGAACCCTAACGCCGCCTCGGCACCCCCTCCGCGCTTCCGCCCCTGTGTGAATGGACCAGAATGGCCCCCCTGCTCACCACCATTCGGTTGGAAGCGGCCCGGCCCAGTTCTTGCCCACTCCCTTTTTTTATTTCTTTGCTTTTGGGCCGCGGCCCCTCCACATAATTGCTTAGAAGGAGTTTGAGACTGATTGGTCATCACATTCCGATTCAGATTGATGAGATTACTGATATTATGCCCCGTGTGTGTTTGGAGGAGTATTAGATTTTACAAGTCCAAACCAAATTAGGGCATGTTTGAATCTCAAAATTAAAGAATAGCCCATCTTATAAAATTAGATCCAAACAGGACAGGGCATAGGAGAAGTACTAGTCAATTTCAAAATTGTGATCGCCTTTGCCGCTCTCAAGTCAAGTCAAATGCTCGCTCTATCTACATACCTATCGCAGCTCCGGGTAGTTGAACTTGCTAACGGCGGAGCCTGAGAAGGAGGTGGAGTCGTCGTCGTCGTCCATGAGCAGCAGGTTGTCCATGACCATGTCGTGCGACCTCATGGTTCCTCCGGACCTGACGCTCGCGGCCGCGGGGGAGAAGGGGCAGCCGCCAGCCCCGTCGTTGCTATTGGCCGTCGTCTCCGCCGCCCGCTCCAGCGACATGGCGTCCTGGATCTCCTTGACCACCTCAGGCATGCAGGGCCGCTTCTGGGGCTCCACGTCGATGCACCGCACCGCTGCCTCGGCGATCTTCCAGACGGACTGCACGTCCAGGTACTCGCCCGCCATGGAGATGGAGGGGTCGATGATGGCGTCGATGTCGCCGCTCTCGTAGTAGAACTTGGCCCACGGCCCGATGTTGCGGAAGTGGTCCCCAAAGGCGATGGTGGAGATGGGAGGGCGGCCGGAGATGAGCTCCAGAAGGATGATGCCGAAGCTGTACATGTCGCTCTTCTCCGTCAGCTGCTGAGAGATGTAGTACCTGATATGATTCAGTACGATTCAGATTCAGGGATTCAGACACAGCATGATATGTACTGTACATCCTGAACTGGAACATCAGGGAATGAAATGAAATGAAACATTCAGGCTCATCACTCAGGGATTGATTCGATCAGAGATTGATTTCTAGTACTAAGTACTAGCTACTACTCACTGCGGGTCGAGGTAGCCCAGTGTCCCTCTCACGTTGGTGGACTCCTTGGTGGTCCCCTCCGCTGCCAGCATCAACTTGGAGAGCCCAAAGTCGGACACCTTGGCTCTCATATGCTTGTCCAGAAGGATGTTGCTCGTCTTGATGTCTCTGTGGATGATCGACGGCGTGCATCCACTGTGGAGATACTCGATCCCTTTGGCAGCATCCTCGGCAATCTCAAGCCGCTTCATCCAACTAATGTGCTTGTCGCGCCCTGTTGCAAAAACATACATACATACATACATAAAAGGTAATAGGTACTGACTGTATTATTGATCAGAGCAGACGATGGAGGAGATCGATCGATCGATCGATCGACGACTTACGACAACACCATGCATACCATGCAGCTGCTCTTTGAGTGTTCCATTGTGCATGAACTCGTACACCAGAATGTTTCTCCCATCCTCATGGCAATATCCTAGAAACGCCACTAGGTTCCTGTGGTGTATCCTGGAGAGCAAAGCCACCTCATTTGAGAACTGCTTCCTTCCCTGGTACGAATCGTTGCTAGGCACCTTCACAGCAATCTCCTTTCCGTCACTCAGCTTCCCGTAGTACACTATCCCGAAACCCCCTGCACCCACCCTGCTCGCAAACTTGTTGGTCGCAGCCTCAAGCTCAGACAGTCTGTAGGGATGAGCCGTCTCGGTGGCGATCGACTGCTGCGTGCTTGGATAATTCTGCAGCTTCTTCTTCTGCTCTGCAGACTTCTCTGCATCGTCGTCACGTGGACCTCCTGATGAGTTGAGTTATTTTTTAACCAACACGTACTAGAGCATGCGTGCATCAATATAATGCAAGTTCGATCGTACAATCAATCATAAAGAAAAGAACACCAGAGCTAACCTTGTGCGGCTGTGGCGGATGAAGAAGTGTCCTTGTTCTTCATGGCTTTGATGTAGCAGCACAGTGCGGCTGCAAGTAACAAGCAGGATGCTCCAAGCAGAGCAGATATAATGATGATTACATGCTTCTTCTCTTGCTTCCCCCCTATTCCAAGATACATGTTCCCAGAGTAGCTGAAAATTTACATACATGCATATTAGCTGATAGCTAAATTTAGTCGGTCGATCAAGAAGAAATTAAACAAATTAAATAAATCATATCGATGAGGGAGAGAATAATTAATGCTAGCTGTGCACAATACTTGAAAATAATGCTTCGACTTTGCAGAGCCCTGGGAATGGATCCAGACAGCTTGTTGTTTTGAAGGTACCTGCATTGTTGTATTGAGTTTATCAAATAAACTAAGGTACGTTCCAAAGTATGTGCATTTCAGGTACTAGCTAGGTTCCAATATATAATGTTTGACAAGGTAAGGAGCACTTACAGCTCGCTGAGTTTTGGCAAGCTGCCAAAGTATGAAGGAACATTTCCGGACAGTTGGTTGTTCTCGAAATGACTGCATCCATTATTCCATGCAATTTTAAAAAATTTAAAAGATGAGCCGGCCGGCTACTGAAAGCAAATACTACATTAACCGAACCCAAACAAATCTGCACTGACATAATGGATAGGTTGGAGGAGGCACTGAGATCAGGAATTGGGCCCGTCAACATGTTATTGGCAAGTCCGCTGCATGCAAGGAGGAATGAAAACCTGTGGATTAATATAATCACAAGCAGTAGTGGATGGATGGACCATGCATGTATGCAACCAAACAAAGCAAATTGATTACATCTCTGCTAAGCAAGGCAAAGCCGCTACTTCGGGCGGTATGTTCCCTGTCAAGTTCATTCCTGAAAGATTTCTGATACAGAGTATATTGTCAGTGACGAGTCAGATGGAGATGAATTAGGAACAAAACGTATGTAGTAACTGAAAGCCGGCCATTACGTTACGTACATGGAAACGACTCTTGGTTGGGCTTGTGAATTGCATTTGAGCCAAGACCGGGGTGAAGGTAGGCAGGGATCGCCGCCTTCCATTGCCCAATCAGCGGACGGGTAGCGCAACGCCAGGCTGGCCATCACAGGTGCTGCATATGCAGAATGGTTGAACTGAACTGAACTGAAGGACAATGCAATGCAATACCTATAGTTCATACCATCTGGCGATCCGAGATGGATGGGGTTGTACTTGTATATCTCGAAGGCGTTTAGAATAGGACCCTTTGATGAATCGTTGGTCTTCCTGAAAGCAAATGAGAGGACGAAGGGCAGCGAGATGTTGAAGAACCCTGGCTCGTACAGTCGGTACTTTCCCGGCGCGTTCTCGCCGATGTCCACCGTGGGCTTGCTCACGTCCGGCAGTCCCGGGATGTAGAGCTTGAACTTGCGCGTCTCCGGGACCACGAACTCCTCGATCTCGGCGAAGTAGGAGAATGCCCATCCGTTTCCCGGAAATCCCGGGAGGTCGAGGCGATAGCTGAGCTCGCCGAGGGAACCGACGACCGCCGTCTGCATCACCTTCTGCGGTGGCCTCTCGCTGGATGCGACGGAGACGGGCGTGTCGGTGGAGACGTTGACGGTGCCTGCGGCCACGTCCACCAGGTAGTTTGCCCTCCTCACCATGTCCGACTCCCAGATCCTGTCGTACGGGTCGTCCGGGTACCTGACGGGGTCGGCGGTGGGCGCGCCGAAGTTGATCCTGGCGGAGAGGGACAGGAAGGCTTGGGCCTCGTAGTCGGTGTAGTAGAGGGAGCCGTTCAGCTGCCGGAGCTCCAGCGTGGAGATGAAGGGCGTGCCTGTCCCTGTGCCCATGGAGGAGGAGAGGCAGACGCTGAGGGTCGGGTCGGCGGTGCCGGCGAGGACGATGGCCTCCCTGGTGACGACCTTGGCGTCGTCGTAGATGACGATGGTGGACCAGTAGGAGGGCCCCAGGTAGAGGTCGAACTCCGGGAACACGTTGCTGCTGTCGAAGTTGCCGTAGAGGAAGGTGGCGCGGACGAGGTAGCGGGTGCGGGTGCGGACGCTTAGCGTGTAGCAGTGCTTGGTGGTGTTGGTGTTGGTGGTACCACCGCCATCGCCACCTATGGATATGGACGACGACGAGGGTGGGAAGTAGCGCAGCGTGGAGTACTGCGCGCGCTTCTCGGAGGGCACGGAGATGGTGGCCGTCTGCCCCCCCAAGCCTTCCCACCCGGCTGTGGCGGCGTCGCCCGTCCACTGCAGGCCCAGCTCGTCCGTGTAGTTGGCGGAGCCGCCGCAGTCGATGCTCAGGAAGCCTGATTGTTGTTTGGTCATTCATGTCACTCACTGTCAGTGTCAGCTACTCATCTCAATAATATATACTATCAGCTAGATGATTGTACTACTACTACTACTCACTCACCAGGCACCTGAGCGTCGGAGGCTGTGAAGAAGCCGGCGGCGGCGGTGACGAGGACGAACAGGAAGCAGCAGCAGCCGTAGCAGGAATTATTATTGCTGAGAAGAAGAGGCCGGCGGCACCGGCTGCTTGATGCCATCGTCGTCTGTGCTCTGTCTGTCTCCTTCTCGTCTGCCCAGTCGATCGATGAATGAATTGAATTCTCTCTCTCTTTCTCTCTCACGCTAAAGCTGCTACTAATTCAATTGCAATAATTAATTGCATACTCTAGCTCGCTCGTTCGTACGTATCCTTTCCAATTCCTTAGAGGCCAAGTCAGAGATAGCGCGCGGAGGCCGTAGGCCGTAGTAGCAACTAGCAAGCACAAAGAAAGCAGGAGGAGCCTCAAGTGAAGTCAATTCGATTTGGATGCAAGGAAGAGGAAGAAGACTGCTTGATGCACACTCACTACTCCTGCTCCTAATAATAATTAATAAAGCGATCGAGCGGCAGTCGGCAGTAGATTTGTCTTTTTTTTTCTTTACAATCTGATTCCCATTATTTATTATTTGGTCACAGCACAGCCACAGGTGCACAGGCACAAGAGATAGAGAGAGGCAAGGTAAAGTCGTTCGTTAACTGTAAAGCAGCAGCACTGCACTGCTGCCTGTTTGGTTCAATTGGAATGAATGTTGATGGGACCAAGCAAGAAAAGCAACTGGAGAACAGAGTGAGCAGTGCATGGGCTCTATAGATCTCAACCAGACAACAATTACTGGTGCTGGATTAGGATTGGGATTGGATGGATCATGGCCACCATTTGCAATACCATTTCTTTTCTTTTCTTTAGCCGATTCCATTCCTTTTGTGCTTGCTGTATGATGCCCATTCACATTTCACATGCATCTCCATGCCCGCATTCAACACTGTCTATATGCATGTACAGTATTGATTTAGAGGACAGCTTAAGTTAAAAGTAATGCGAACAAAAGCAAGCTGGAATAAAGCCACAGCATGTAAAGCTACATATGACTACTACGACCACCCTACCAACATCTCAAATTCCAAACAAACTTTATTGTTAGTGTGGGCATGGGCACGCACTAGCGCGGCCACAGCACCAAGTTGCTCCTCCTCCCGTCCTCCTGCTGCTATTCCAGCAAGGCCAACACCCCCGATCACTTTGCGCTGCCTCTAGCCCTCTATACATTACTTTGCTCTCCCATCCAAGCCACCAACTTATTATTATAGTATTAAAGCTACTTTCAGTTTTGTAAGATTCACTTATTATATTGTAGTACTCCCCCAGTTCCAAATTATAACTTGTTTTGATTTCTTTTTCTCCATAGAATTTGTTGTTATCTAGGCATATGTCGTATCTAGATGAAGACCTTGGTACATCATCAATCAAAGAGATTTGTTATATATAGAGATACTTGTTACTCCGTCTTGATGCATTAAGGATTTAAGGTAGATCAAATAAAGCTTTGAATATGTGGATGCATTGATAAATACTATCGTGGAATCGAAATCACTCGAGCCTAGACCAATAGTACACGAACCATCAGTATACAGACTGCCAGACACCACGTGCTCGCTCAGCATGCACAAACATAATCCTACTACATCAAGTATAGGATAGGCATCAAAATCCAGTACTTGGATTATTATTAAGAACAGAGTACAAAAACTCAGCTTAAAACAAACATGCTTTTACAACACCTATTGGTTATCGGCAACTCATCTCAACTGATCTTCTGCAGCATAAATGACACTAGAGTATATGAACACTGGAAGACACAGATGCCATTGCTGTTCCTATGAATGCTCTTAATCCTGCAACAACCTAGCTAGCACATACAGTAGAGTATACTTTTTTTCTCTAACTCCCTCATCCGGTTTCCCTACAAAAACAGGAGGACACCATAATGTGCATAAGATAATATACAGCAGCTGTCAAACTCAAACCCAACTGGGGAAGAGAGCCGTTTTTTACCTCACTGGTCATGCAACACTCTGTTCGCTTTTTGATGCAACATGGGACGAGGCTTTATTTCCTGAAGCACTAGCTGGGAAGTCGATCAGACGAAAGCTCACAAGGGCAGGTCCAAGGGCACTGATCTTCCCAGCACCCGCAAACGCTGCCTCAGCATCCATGCGCCTCTTGAAGATCACCTGAGCAGAGCTGGCACTGTTTGCGACATCTGCCTTGGCTTCATTGACAGGACCGTATTGGCTAAAGATCTTGATAAGGTCACTGCGTGATGGAACAGCACTTGGCCTGCTGAAGTGCAGCACCAGTCCAGACAGAAAGCTATTTTCCATCTCTTCACCAGATTTGGTTCCGGCATGCGGTTGAGATCCATTTGCAGAAAACAGTTTGGTTTTGTTCCTAAGCTGTTCCCCATTTTCTGTATCTTGGTTGCCTTCACTCCTTGGCTCGTCTGCATTTCCTGCAGTCGCCGATGAATTAACAGGAGGTTTCTTAACCTGAGGTGCATTCTTGTTTGCTCTTTTCTTACTCTCACCTTTCTTCCTTTTGAGCCTAGATAGCGGCTCCTCCACATTAATGAGAATGTCGGCCCAATAGTCATCCTGCATATGATCAGCAATGGGCTGTTCTGAAGGAGTGGACTCAGTGTTGGTTGCCTTCTCAGACATCCCCTCATTGACATCAGAACTAGAAAAAATGGAGTTCTTCCTAAAATCAGTAAAGAAGTTAACACTTGTAGGAGCGATTTTCTCTCTCTGCTTAAGACCACATGCTGCTACTGAGAGCTGCCATAGCATTTCTCCACAAGATAGAGACTCCTTACTAACGGCTTTGCTGTTCCCCTGATCCACCTTCACAGGACGTGGAGATTTGTCTGCAGCATTTACTTTCCTATGCTTAGCCCTACGTGGTTTCGTCTGAGACACTGCACTATTAGTTTTGACAGCAGGTGCTGCCTGTAACATGCTGCTCCCAGCTGCTTTGCTCATCATTTCTCCAACCTTTGTGGGCTTCTTACGAGAGAGAGGCTCTGACTGTGAAGACAAATCCCCCAATGTGTTAAGCTTCTTTCTTTTCCTAGTCATCAATGTGTCCTTAGAGTGATCCTCAGTTTTCTCAGTTGAATCATGCAACGGACGTTTCCCTCGAGTTTTGCTCTTACCACCAGATGCAGAATTAGGCGTGCCTGTCTCTGCCATGAGTTCAGAAAGTTTCTTCTTCTTCCTACCATGCTCCGAGATGGACACTCGCTTGCTTATTGAGTTTTCATTATGCCCCGATCTTCTCTTGCCAGGAGAAGTGAGATCCTCGGCACTGCGATCTCCAAGTCTATGATACCCATCCTCTGTGATTCTACCCTTCTTGTATGCAGAGCCTGCTCCATGCCTCTGATTGTTTTCTTTAAGAATGGGGGCATCTTTGCATTTTCCTGTTAACTCCTCACTTCCATCATTTGCCAACCTTTTCAAACCCTCTAAAGCATCTTCCTTCTTGCTCGTGGATCTCAGCGTGCGTCCAGATTTTCTCTCGCTCCAAACATCATCTACTGTCTTCTTGTCCAGTGTTCTGCTGTCAGTAACAGAACCAGTTCTGAGTTTGGAAATGTCCATTTTCTTCTTTGATGAACTCTTCATGGGCTTTGATTTTTACCCTGACTCAACGTATCATCTGCCACCCCTACATTGCCGTCTTCATCCATAGCATCTTCATTTCTAGCCTCTGGTAAAGCCTCTCCTTTTCCAGCACGCCTTGATTTCTTCTCCTTGATCGGCATAGCATCTTCATTTCTAGCCTCTCCTTTTCTACGTAAACTCCCAGCACGCCTTGATTTCTTCTCCTTGATCGGCATAGCATCTTCATTTCTAGCCTCTGGTAAAGCCTCTCCTTTTCTACGTGAACTCCCAGCACGCCTCGATTTCTTCTCCTTGCTCGGAACATCATCCTCACTCCTCTTGGGCATCCTTTCTCGCTTTGTGTGTGTCATGTCTGTAATCTCCTCAATGCCCTCAAACATCACAAACTCCGGGAGGTCCCTTGAACCCCTTGAGCGGTTGAACGCCCTCAGCTGTGCTTTGGCGGTGGCAAGGTCAAGAAGATCAGCACCGGCTAGTGGTTTCTTTCCCAGTGCTGAGATGTAGTCAAGAAATGTTTTGCCATGGAAGGCATCCCTCGTGTAGACAGAGTCTACCGCCGCACCATATGCCCCTTGCCGGACACCAGAGTTTTGAACCTCCTGCTTGGTGGCAATGCTGGAACTGAAGCAACCGCAAGAGAGGCCAGCCTCTAGGCGTCGCCCAACCTCCTGCAGCGCGGAGTCGATGGCGGAGACGAAGCTGGACATAGTGCTCTGGGCGGATAGTCGCGTAAAGTTGGTGCGGAAGGGGAGCAGCGCGGAAGGGTCGCTCCAAGCGAAGGTCCTGTCCCAGAAGTAGGCGACGAGCGGCGCGCCGGCCTTCCGGTGCTGCAGCGCGATCTCGGACGCATCAGCGGCGTCGAACACCTGTCCGGGCCACCAGGGGTGGCTCCGCACCTTACCCCAGACCAGCTCCGGCGGCGCGAAGACGCGGTCCCCCTCGTCCTCGTCCTGGAAGGCGCAGTTGTATTGCGCGCGCTCGAATTTCTCTTCCTCCGTCGCTGCCTTCTCTTTTTCCTTCTTCTTCCTCTCCTTCGCCTTCACCTTCTCCTTCCGTGGCGGCGGGGGAGGCGGAGGCGGAGGTGGAGGTGGAGGTGGAGGCGGCTGCTTCTTGGGGCGGCTACGGCAAGGACTCATCAGAAATTCCTTGACTTCCGGGCGCATGACGCGGAGGCGCGCCGGGCGCGTGGAGGTGCTATCCTTGTCAGCGCTCTTGGAAGCTGTTCCTCGCGAATCCGCCATGTAGCTAGGTGAGGACCAAGGAATAAAAAAAGTTAGAAGGGGAGCTCGCGCCGCTGGAGAGGAAGGAAACGAAGGCGGGGCAAATCTTACAGAGCTTCAACCGATGCGGAAGAATCGAGGAAGGACGGGAAGGCAGGGTTCGCCGGTGGCGAAGGAATGGGGATTTTTTTTTTTTGAGACTAGTCGGGGAGAAGAGAAACGTGCGTGTAGTGAGGTGGATTTGTAATTAAGATTTTCTACGAGGGGCTGGTTGTCAAAGTTTATGTCAAGTTTTTTGTCCATTGTTACCGCTTTTACCCTGCGGTTGTCCTTTATTGCGAAAAGCGCCTTGAGCCTTCACCCAAAAAACGTGACTAAAGTGAGTGCTTTTTTGCTGGAAACTCGAAGGTGGTTAGCTAGCTCGCTGGCTGAGTGTAACACCCCTGGTGTTAATCATCTTAATTAAAAATTGATCATGTCATCATATGCATTAAGCATCATTCACCTGATTGAGAACCTGGATATGCATTGAACTAAAATGAGTTTGTTTGATTGTGTTAAATCAAATTGTTTGAATACAGGTCATCTTTTCAAATTCTCAAATTTAAATTTGAATCCAAACCCTAATTCTCAGAGGGGGTTCGATTAAACCCTAAACATGAATTTCAAAATCTAAAAAGAATTTGCATATAGTTGTTTAAGCAAAGTGGTAGAGCTCTGTTTGAATTGCATTTGTTGTGTTTACAGTTTTTCAAGTGTTATTTAAGTTTTTAAAGTAATTGAAAAGGGGGCAAATCCTTTTTAAAAGGGTTTTCAAATTTTAAAAATGCATTTTCATTTCTAGGCCGAATTTGAAAATGTGAGTATTGACAAAGTTGTAGATCATGAAATTTTGAGCAACTTTCGTATTCAAAGTTTTTCATGAAAACCCCTGGAAACTTGAGCTATTTGCAAATTAGTACCAAGGGCGGTTCAGTCTTTTCATCAAGTAGTTGCATGGCGGCGTTGAGCTCGACGCTGACACCTGGCCGGCCACCTGCCGACGCCACCGTGCGACTCCTGGCCTCGACTCACGTCCTGTCGTGTGCGTGGCGTCGTCGCGCACACTCCGCGCCCTTCAAAACGGGACGTCGTCCACTCCTGCCTCCCTTTTACACGCTCGCACGCTGCTCTGCTCTGCTCCGCCGAGTGCGCCATCATCGTCGACGAGCTCGTCCGAGCTCGTTAGCCACTGCCAACCGCTCAATCCACTGCCGTTGTCTTCGCTTTGACCTCGCGCATCCTCAGGGTGAGTTGGTTAAAGCCGTCGAGCCTGCATTCACCCAGCGCGGCTCCGTCTTCCTCAGCTCCGGCGAGAGCGCCGCCGCTCTGGTTAGCTATCGACCGGGCTACACAGGAGCCACATTGCTCTTTCATCTTGTGTTTCTTGCTCCTTGTTCATCACCGATCCTTATCGGCTTCTCCGTTTTGCAAATGGTGGACGCCGTACTCCTGGGAACATCATCGTTGTCGCTCGGTTTCATTGTCTCCGCTGGCACCGGTCTTCGTCGCCAGCTCGTTCTGCTCCATCTCCGGCTACGCTAGCAAGTGCTACACCTTCGAGGTAATCACCTCGAACTCTCGCACACTCGGTTGTCCTTGAATCGAGCCATCGAGCTCTGTCCACGAGCGCCACCGCGTTCATGGCCGGCGCGGCGGTGTTTCATCGTCTAGTCGTTGTAGTTGATCATTTTCTGATCCGAGTCTTGCGCTAGCTTCGTCTAGCCGTCCTGAGTCTGGTATGAGTGATGGTTGTTCGAGCGCGTGCGTATTTTTCTCCGGCGCACGTCACGCAGATCCCCGCCGTCCGCCATGGCCGTCGACGAGGATGTTGCATTTAGCTATGGGTTCGTTTTGCGTGTGCTTCGCGTTGTTTGGGGGCTGCTAAGCATGCTGGGGTTGTTGGTTGAGCCGATCGAGGCCTGTGTCCGTTGGCGCGTGTGCGGCCGCGCGCGGGTTGCCGCCATGGTCGTCGACAAGGTCACCAGGGTAGGTTTCAGTCTCGTTTCTGTTGGGCGTTTTGCTCGTGGTTGATCCCTGAGTCGTTTTCGAGGCCTGGTTTCTCCGGCGCATGGCTGTACTCGCCGGCATACGTGCGGCCGAGCTCGGGTCGCCGCCGTTGTCACCGGCGAGGGCGTTCTGAGGGATGGAAATGGTTGTGTCGCACCGAGTCTTGCGCTAGCTTCGTCTAGCCGTCCTGAGTCTGGTATGAGTGATGGTTATTCGAGCGCGTGCGTATTTTTCTCCGACGCACGTCACGCAGATCCCCGCCGTCCGCCATGGCCGTCGACGAGGATGTTGCATTTAGCTATGGGTTCGTTTTACGTGCGCTTCGCGTTGTTTGGGGCTGCTAAGCATGCTGGGGTTGTTGGTTGAGCCGATCGAGGCCTGTGTCCGTTGGCGCGCATGCGGCCGCGCGCGGGTTGCCGCCATGGCCGTCGACAAGGTCACCAGGGTAGGTTTCAGTCTCGTTTCTGTTGGGCGTTTTGCTCGTGGTTGATCCCTGAGTCGTTTTCGAGGCCTGGTTTCTCCGGCGCATGGCTGTACTCGCCGGCATACGTGCGGCCGAGCTCGGGTCGCCGCCGTTGTCACCGGCGAGGGCGTTCTGAGGGATGGAAATGGTTGTGTCGCACCTCGTTGGGTTCGGGGTGGAGTGTAGAAGCTGATTCGAGGGTTGGTGGTTTGGTTTGGTCACCGACGGCGACGCGTCGCCGTGTTTTGTGGTCGCCGGCGCCGCTGCTCTGGCGCTGGACGCTGACGTGCGGGCCCCAGGCGTCAGTGTCTGTTTCAAAGGGTTTTTTCCCTTTTTTAGTTTTGAACAGTAATAACTTTTGTTATTTTTGTATGTTTAAATCTGTGCATATTTAAATTCTGCAAAAATTTGTATATCCTCTTTGTGATGTGTAGTATTTAATAAAAATATAACATGACCATGTTTAATACATTTTTAATCCTGTAAAAATACTCAAAGTAATTAAAAACTAGTTTTCCATGAATTTTCATGCTCTGTATATTGTTCCAAAAATTCTGGAAATTTTTGTGTGAACTATATACACTGTTACCTTGCTGTATAAAAATTTTGGAAATTTTTGGATGAACTTTGGTACATGGCTATTTGAATAATTAAGTATAAAATGTTTAGAAACCCTAATGACTTTAGGTTTTGAGTGATTTTGGATTATTTGATGCAAATGGTCATTTGTCCAGTGACAACCACAAGTTGGACATGCTTGATGTGATGTTGTTTATTCAATTCTTTTGGATGTAATTATTAACTTAGATAATCAAGATAAATAGGGTTTAATTAATTTTGCTTTATAACCTAGTGTTGCTTTCCTTCATGAAGGAAAGTTGTACTCAAGGTATAATCTGTTTTAATCATCTCTTAAGAACATGTTTATTTATATTGAGCATCATGTTTACTACTCAAGCATCATCTAAAACATGTCATTATAACGTGTAGATTGTTCGTTGGTTGGGTTGGATACCTCTAGTGAAGAGGTTTTCTTTCTTGAATCTAAACCCGAGTTCGCTTATTCCTCCAACCAAGGCAAGCCTCGGTGCATTCAAACCCTTCCTTGTATTTAAAATGATTGCTTTAAATACACTTATGTTTATTCTATTGCATTGTGGTACTTTATTAAATTCCTATTTGATGCATAGCCTTATCTTTGTATTAATTGTACCCTACACCTTGACACTTGTTTAAAGATGCAAATTTTTGGCTAAAAGGCTTAGTTTGCTTAGAACTTTTATACTGGGTGATTTTCGGTCACCTACGCATAGCGTATTGCTTCGACAAAAGGTTATGTTCTTTTGAGAAAGGGATGTTGTTGGAAGTAATAATCGGGACCGGGCGGACACGGTGTTTGGGAGCCATCAGCGGTGTCTGATGAGCGAGTTCTCTCCGCCTATGTCATTAGGGACCGTCCGTTGATGCATGACTAGGGTTGTGACTTTGGAGTACTTATCACATACTTTGGGAAGCTGGACTCTGGCGAATCCAGTCTAAAGGACGGTTAACCCACACTGGGAGTGGAGAGATGGCGAGAGTAGTGTGTACCCTCCAAGTTCGAGGAACTGGATGGAGGCGTACTGTGCTCTCAGGTGGCGGGCCCCCGTTCTCGGATGGAGGATCCAGGGAAAAGTAGTCATATGCGTGCTTTAGTGTTGTATATGTCGTGTGATAGGGAAGTCCCAGCTGGGTTTAACCGGTTCGAATCGTCATATTCCTCGGATATGGAAACATAACCCTGTTTTCTTCTTCATAGTTAATGAAACTTAAACTGGATACTTGTTGGATCCCTTCATGGATGTCTATTACCTTGTTATCGATCATACATCTAAATCGACACTTGAGTAATCTTATGGATAACATAAATGAATTTTAATTCTTTTATAAATGCTCCTTTATGCAAAACACTTGATCCTTGCAAACCACACCTTGGATCCTATGACGTGCATATTGCTTTGTCCACCAGATTTTTTTTATTTGTCGGATAAGTCTTGTTGAGTACTCTCGTACTCAGGGTTTGTTAACCCCTGTTGCAGATGAGGGTCACAACCCGGTTTGTGTGGCTTCGTGTTGCATGACCGTGGTCAATGTGGATGGAGATGAATAATAAAAAGCCTTTGCTTGACTCTTGGGCAAGAGTACCTCGGTTGTTTGTTCATACTCTATCAGCAGCTTGATGTATTATTAATGTATGACACTTAAGTTATGTTTCAAAACTTATGGTTTATAATATGACTTCAAATTTCCGCTACTTTGATGTAATATAAAATTTTCGTATTACTTCTGCAATGTTTGTAATGAGAAGATCCTATTCGGAAAGAGGTGGATGACCCGCTGTAAAGTGGCGACACCTGACGGATCAATTAAGGTTTGGATCATTTGTTGGGATTAAGTGATTAATCCTGGCAAGTGGACCCTATCTTAAGAGGTTCTGTCACACTGAGGCCGGCTCATAACGAGCCCAACTAAGCTAATGTTTTAGTTTGTTAGTTATAAGAGCATCTCCAACGGGTTTTTTTTGCATATTTTAATTGGCAAATTTGAGAGTTTGCTAAGTCTCAAATAAATATGGCAAAGATAAAAAAGAGTTAATCTCCAATGGTTTGGCAAAATTGACTTGACAATTACCAAAATTGTAGAAATTGTTGCGGCGATTACCAAAATTGGTCGAGCGCGGAAAATGCCAAGTGCGATCCGCTAGGCATATATGTCAATCATTCCTAGGAAATTGCCAAGTTAACAAAAATGCAAAGTCTATTTGCCAAACCGTTGGATATGAGTTTTTTAGACTTTTTTTGTAAAAACAATAATGCAAAGCCCATTTATAAAACCGTTGAAGATGCTCTAAGAAGTAAACTTAAATAAGCTTATGAGTCATTCGTGAGTCAAATAATCTATAGTTTTGAGAGGGGGGGGAATAGGAGAACATGTAAGTATTAGTTTTTTATTACTACTCTCTCTGTTCATAAATAGATGTCATTCTCGCTTTCCGAGAAGTCAACGTTTTCAAAATGCCGACAATTATATATTAAAATATATAATGATAGAAATAATTATGTTAATTAATTAGTATCATCGGAAAGATCTTTAAATCTAGTTTTTTAATAAATTTATTTGAAGATATAAATATTGCACGTATTTTCTACAAACTTAGTCAAAGTTGAGAGTTCGTGCCATTCTTTTTGGGACGGAGAGCGTATGTCTTATACTTTAGAATTGATAAATGATCGGTCTAAACCCTATGAACTTGGGACCATTATGACTATTGATGTTTTTAGTGGAGGTATATGGACGTATTATGTAATTGATATTCTTCTATCCTTAATGAAATAACTGATTCGCGTTACCACACCTGTTTCCATGTGGCAACAATATAGGGCAGGTCAAGTATCATTTTGTCTTCCCAGTGCATGACATCCGTTTCTGTGTGTAGCCACACGTAAATCCATGCACGCATGATATGTAAACGGATGTGTAGGCACTAAAGATGCGAGGGGGGCGGCACGGCACGGGCCCGTGTCAGGCACAACTCGATCAGGCACGGGCACGACAGGACCCACGTGCCGTTGGGCCGTGCCTCCTTGGGACTTCGTGCCTGACCGACGGCCTAGGCACGACCTATCGGGCCACTTTCCGTGCCGGTCCAACCCAAAAAGCACGATGCGGCAACGGGCTAGGCCAGCCCGAGGCCCACACAAAGAGAGAGAGAGGAGGAGAGGCCAGGAGCGCAGGAGCCGCCGCCGCTACCGTGCTCGACACTGTCGTTGGGGAAGACGTTGTCATTGTAGCCGCTAGGGAAGACGTCGCTGCTGCTCGACGTCGTTGCCGTAGTCGTGGGATGGTACGGGGAAGATGTGGGCGGGGGCGGCGAGCCAAAGACCGGACGCACGGGGAGGCGTGGAGGCGCCGGAGCGGGAGAGGTGGGTGCGGTGTGGGTGGGGAGAGTCGGTCGCGGAGGCGTGGATCGGGATCAGGAACGAGAGTGGGAGGTGCGGCGCTGGAGCGGGAGGTGCGGCACTGGAGCGGGAGGTGCGGCGTGGGTGGGGAAAGCCGGAGAGATGCGTGCGTGAGTGCGTGGGATAGATATGGTTTAGATGAAATGAAGTAGGGGATGGACATTTAACATGCCTTGGCAACACGGGCTGGCACCGGGCCTTTCACTAGTTTGCGGGCCGGGCGGGGCTGCCCGGCGTGCCGAGGCCTCGGCCCAAGCACGGGCTGCTATTTGTTTTTCTGGGATGGGCCTTTAACAGGCCTTGGCAAGCACGGGCTGGCGCCGGGCCTTTCACTAGTTTGCAGGTCGGGCAGGGCTGCCCGGCGTGCCGAGGCCTCGGCCCAAGCATAGGCTGCTATTTGTTTTTCTGGAATGGGCCTTAAACAGGCCTTGGTAAGCACGGGCTGACACCGGGCCTTTCACTAGTTTGCGGCCCGGGCAGGCCTGCCCGGCGTGCCGATGCCTCGTCCCAAGCACGGGCTGGCACCGGGCCTTTCACTAGTTTGCGGGCCGGGCGGGCCTCGGCCCAAGCACGGTGAAATCTGTATGGTTTGAAATCTTGTAGTGATGGTGTGTGAAGGTGTCTGGTCTGAGTGAGTTTAAGGTTTGTTTCACTTGAATTTTGTTTGTAGTTTTGTCCGTGTGTTTTGTCATGTTTGATTACTTGTGTGACCGTTAGACTTCAATCACACGGATTTTGTTTTATTTTTATTTGTGTGATTTGTTGCCTTAAATTATTTGAGTGTGGGTCATATATCACTCGAGTTCCAAATGGACAGATCCAAAAAATATTGATGCTCTCTTATACAAACTTAGTTAAATGAAAATAGTTTGACTTGAGAGAATTCTCAAAATCGATTTAGTTCCTTAGCTCGTGAGTGAAGATGCATGGTGGAGGTACTCTATATCGACCACTGGTATATATAGGTACGTAGGGGGGGAGGGTTTACTAATTTTGGTTTCGAACTGCTATGCCAATAAACAAGAGATCATGGCAAGCTGCTTAATTTTGTCCGTCAATTAATCAGTTGTCGTCGTCACCAAAACACATGCATGCATATGCATGCGTGTACATACGCCGGTCAATGCAAAGCGCCATACGCCGCCGATGGTTGCTCCTGTCCTCTCAGATCTTGCCTTGCGTCGTTGTGTGTTAATTAGTTGTTGCATATGGATCATTCATCATGGGCCTGCTGGCTCGATCTTTGATTAATTTGCTGCTAGCTGCTGCTGCATGCGTCGTCGATAGATCATGGTGGGCTGCTTTGCATTATGCTTCAAGCCACCAGCGGGTGAGGAAGAGGCGGGGGGCGAGGAGGCGTCGACGTTGAGGAGGCGCGGTCGTAGCAGCCTGCGATTGTCGTCGTCGTCCAATAACAAGCGTAACCACCCAGCGGCGGCGGCGGCGGCGTCGAGCAGCAGCAACATCGACAGCAGCAGCAGCAGCAGAGCGCGCGCGTTCACTTACGGCGAACTCGCGGCAGCGACGGACAACTTCCGGGCGGAGTGCCTGCTTGGGGAAGGCGGTTTCGGGCGCGTGTACCGGGGCCGCCTGCTGCTGGAGGAGAGCGGCGGGGGGCAGGTGGTGGCAGTGAAGCAGCTGGACCGCGACGGCGCGCAGGGCAACCGCGAGTTCGTGGTGGAGGTGATGATGCTGAGCCTCCTGCACCACCCCAACCTAGTGAACCTGGTGGGCTACTGCGCCGACGGCGAGCAGCGGCTGCTAGTGTACGAGTACATGGCGCTGGGGTCGCTGGCGGACCACCTGCTGTTGCTGGATGATGAGCAGCAGAAGCAACGCGCTCTGAGCTGGGAGACGCGCATGCGCGTCGCTCTGGGCGCCGCCCGGGGTCTAGAGTACCTGCACGAGACGGCCAACCCGCCCGTGATCTACCGCGACCTCAAGTCCTCCAACGTCCTCCTCGACGACGCCCTCTGCCCCAAGCTCTCCGACTTCGGGCTCGCCAAGCTGGGCCCCGTCGGCGACCGGTCCCCGCGCGTGATGGGCACCTACGGCTACTGCGCCCCTGAGTACGTGCGCGCCGGCACCCTCACCGTCAAGACCGACGTCTACAGCTTCGGCGTGCTGCTGCTGGAGCTCGTCACCGGGCGCCGCGCCGTGGACTCCACCAGGCCCGCCGCGGAGCAGCTGCTGGTGGCCTGGGCCATGCCCATGCTCCGGGACAGCAAGAGATACCGCGAGCTGGCCGACCCGCTCCTGCTCCTGCGGGGGGACTTCCCGGAGAGGGACCTGAAGCAGGCCGTCGCCGTCGCCGCCATGTGCCTGCAGGAAGAGGCATCCGCTCGCCCGCTCATGAGCGACGCGGCCATGACGCTGGCATATCTCGCAGAAGCGGCAGCGGCGGCGTCTGGAGCGGGCGGTACTTCCTAGCTAGACATCTAGATGCAGTACTGGATTGAATAGAACACGTACTACGTCATAGCTACTAGTTACTAGCCTAGAGTACATACACTAATATAATTAACCTTCGATCTTGCTCTTGGTCCATACTGCGTGCACATTTACAATACAGTGAAGGCGCGCGGCAGTACACCTTTAATTTGCTTTATTTGTCCAGCTGGCTGGAAATCAAAAGCTTCTCCATGCATGCATGTATTCCAAAAGAAAACTTGGACCAATCTACTTTATTTACTTACTTCAAAAAGCATGCACTCGCATCAATCAAGCAATACGGAGGGAAAGAAAAAGGCCCATCACTTGTTTCTTAACCCAGCTCCTGATCCCGGCTGCCTTAGCGATTAAGAACCAATCCCCATATAGGGCGGCTTCCTTTCTGTTTGAAGGAAGTAATTTCATAATTCATGTAATATATATATATATATATATGTTCCTGTTTAATTTCTCTTCGGAACCGATACATGATGTCTGTTGATCAGTTCAATTCACCATTCAAAAGAGAAAATCATAAATAAGAGCTTGCAAAAATAATCATATTATAGAGTAAAGGCATAAATAAGCATGCAAAGTTAAAAGCATCAATGGCAGAAACATGGGGAAAAACCATTATATTGGCCATGCATGTACGTACATGTATATTATATATTACACACACATACATATGCATACATATACACACGAGTTAAAGTGGGAGTTGGGATGATGATTAGAAAAAAGAGGGGGAAAATTAAAGCTGCCGATCGAGCACCTAGAGATAAATGGATTCACAGCTCACACAGATCGACAGCAGAGGCAGAGGCCCGGGTTCACGCAAACCACAAAGAAAAGCACAACAATACAAAGAGAGAGGGAAATCAAAAGGAAATAAAGCTTGAAGCCAGCAGGAAAGAAAAAGCTAGCCCTACACTAGCATGATACTCCCCCGGCCCTATTATAAGCAATGCAAGCCCGCCACCAGCTGCGCCTTGAAGGTTGCATTTGCATCCGGCGTGGCGCCGAGATCATCGATCGAGCAAGATGCATTCGCAGCAGCACCCATACCACCCACACCGTCTGAGCAACACAATCATCGGCTACCTCAACCTGGTGACCCTCGTGTCCTCCATCCCCATCATTGGTGCAGGGGTGTGGCTGGTGCACGGCTCTGCGGCGGCGACATGTGAATCGGCACTGCAGACACCGCTGCTAGCCATTGGATTCATTGTTCTCCTCCTCTCCCTAGCCGGCTTCATCGGCGCATGCTACCATGTGACATGGGCGCTGTGGCTGTACCTCCTCGCCATGCTGCTGCTCGTCGTCGCCCTGCTCGGGATCACGGTCTTTGGTTTGGCAGTCACAGCAGGGGGCGCCGGTGGCAGGCAAGTACCTGGCAGGCCGTACCAGGAGTTCCGGATCACAGATTACTCAGCCTGGCTCCAGAGGCATGTCCAGGTTGATCGCTACTGGCGGACAGCGCTAGCATGTGTTGTCGGGTCTAGAACCTGCCCCAGGATCGCCACTTGGACTCCCCTTGATTACCTCCAGCATAATCTCACGCCCATACAGGTTTGGTATCTTCTGCATGCTCTTCTTAATTTCCTGCAGCGCATGTTGAAACTTTAGCAAACTTTTCAGTTAGTTAACTCTCATGACTACTACTCTTGTGCATGCATCCATGTAGTCTGGATGCTGCAAGCCACCGACATCATGCACATACAACCAAGGCATACCAATTGCGCCACAAGACGAGGACTGCTATCGGTGGAACAATGCCCCCAGCATTCTGTGTTACCAATGCGATTCATGCAAAGCCGGAGTGCTGGAGCAGGTGCGCCGAGACTGGCACAACATCACCATCCTCAACGTCATCATCCTTGTTGTACTCATAGCCATCTACTCGTGTGGGTGCTGTGCTTTCCGCAATGCTCGCCGTGCTGAGTCTGCTGGGTACCCATATGGGGTAAACCGCATGTCCAAGATCAATCCACGATGGGATTACTTCTGGTAATATGCCTACACATGCATGCAGTATAGTATATCTGGATTATTTCCCACCAACTGTATGTTTCAGCATTGATTGGATATCTAAAAAAGTTGATTAGTAGACATTAAAACAAATCAGGCAACAGGCTGCTCCTTGTGCCTTTCGTGGGTAATATAGGGTACAATGTTTCTATGTGTGCAGCCTAATTTGACTACCTTTCCTACAAAATATGTCGGTCTTAATTAGTACACCTACTGAACAAGATATTTTTGGTTATGGTCAAAAATACTTTCACTTTGCATCGATGGGTGCGCAGGTAGTCTCAGGATAACAACAAATGGCACATATGATGTTCACCAATCAAACATCGCTACAGACAACACCAATTTCCTTTCATTAGTCATGTGGGAAGTATTTTCTTTTCCCCCCTTTTTACTACTACATTTGAGAAGCTCTACTTGTGATTTTGGTGCAGGTCAAGGTGGTGGAATGGCCATAGAGAGCAGCTATATTAGGGTAGCTAGTGATGATAGTACATATGTTTAAGGTTTCTTTGGATGTGTATCATCAACTTTCTTTCTAGGAAGAGCTTTCTCTGGTTCCGGATGTTGATGTTATAACGGCTGTAGATAGGATAACCCGGAGCATGATGCATGTGAGATAAATAAAGGGACGTGATCGGGATGTATAGGAATCCATTTTATTTTCTACTGTGTGGGTGGATGCATACACGATGGTGGTACTGATGCTAGCCTCCTCCTCTGCCCCTGCCCCTCCGGGGGGCTGCAGAAATGCATGCAGTAGCAGACTAGCAGTAGGGAGTTTGATGTACCTCTGGATCATTTTTATTCTACTATCTTCATTGAGATTGAAATGGAAGCCGATGACCGACGACATGTGCGTGCGTGCTTTTTGAGCCCGAACTAAACTGAAATCGGAATCAGTATAAACAGTGGATTTGATTTTTGCATCCATCCAAAACGGAAGGGACAAGGGGAGAGACCGGAACAAGGGGGTTGGACACGTACCATCCATCGTGCTCCCATCACAGTAGTGGTATATTTCCCGTGCTAGCGCTACGGTAAAATAGAAAACATGATAAAAATTTGAATAATCAAATATTTGAATAAAACGAATAATCAAGAGAGGAATTTCTCAAAGATTTTAGCATGATAACTACACCTGCATGTGCTTTCCTGTATGAGCATTTCTCTCAGTTGCTTAGCACCTATCAAAGAGACAGACTCACTTCCTGAAATGTTGATCAAGCAGTCACACCTTCATGGATGAGCCAAATGCCAAGCAGCTCCTTCTAACTTTACAACATCAGCCAAAAAGAAATTTGAGTTTAGGTAGAATTGGGTTATAAGAGGCTACATTAAAAAATAAAAGAAAAATTACAATGGTGAGACAGACTGTATGCTTGCAATGGTGGAATAGTTTCATTGTTTTCAGTTGGAATAGTTAAATCTCATCTGTTTGAGGCTGTTTTGTCAACTTCTTAACCATTTCTTTTTTGAGTGCAGGATAAAAACTAAATTCGTTACTCCGAAGTCAATCAACAAAGAATCATAACTGGTCAACCGCTAATTTGATACACTGCTGCATGAACATACCATCCAAACTCGGACGGCGTATGAACTTTGCTGGTCAAAAGGTCAAACTGGACCTTCTTGTACCTCAACAGCTTCAGGGCCCATGCTTCCAGCCCGGTTGTTGTCCCTGCAACATCGCAAATCAAATTAGTGCATAAGTCAAAGGCCTGAAGAACACATCGCCGCACACATGGAACTATGGGAGTCAAATTTGTAGCAATCACTCGAGTTGAAGAAAAAATAGAGCAGAATTTTCTTTCAAGAAGAAGACCAAAAACAACATTCCACTGAAGAAAATTAAACTATTTAAGAGGGACTGAACTGCTGAAGAAAAGGGATCCAGGAGAAGGGCTCAGGAATCAGGATCGAACCTGATGGGAGACTCACCACGTCGTCGGCCCATATGATCTGGGGCGCACGTCATCCCCATCCCCAGTCCCAACGCCGGGACCTGCTCGTCCGCTGCTGGACTAAGGGTTGATCTGGGCATGCGCAGGCGCGGACGCATGGGGCCCGCTGCCTGCCCGCGCTCCGGCCTCCAGACCCGGCCGCTCGGCGCAGGTCCGTCGGCCGTCTCCCGCCGACCACCCACACGCCCTTCCCCGCCGTCCCCATCTTCCCTGGTTAGAAGGAACTCGCCCATTCGTCTCGACCATTTTAAGCCATATAATTAAGGACTTTTTTTTTAGTTTTACACAATATATGTTGTGATTTGTGTTTAGATTTGGAATTTGGATTCCAAAACCTTCATATAGATATTTGGATTCCAAACTAATATATGATATGATGTCACTCTATCCATCAACTGCATAGTTAAATGATTTTGAATTATCAAATGATATTAAGTATTGAAAAGTTATTCCACTCATTAGTTATTACTGGAAAATATGTTTCAATATCGGGTCTCTAGAAGAACTCTTTTCCTACTAGTCTCACTTTATATTTTACCACCTCATTGTTCTCATTCCATTTTCGAACGAAACCCTGCTTAAAGACTATAAGAGAGACTATCTCGGCTTGAATTGTTTCTTTCTATTGAGTCTAGTTCAAGCTTTTTTTTGCATTCTGTCATGATCTTGGGATCTATATCATTTAGGAAAATTTCTGCAATTGCTACAGAGAAGTACATGTCGACAAGAGTAGCCTTACGATCATATGATTCTCCAAAATCAATGTAATTGATGGAAATTTCTTTCATCCCATTAAGTGACTCATTATTTCCCAAAAAAAGGAGTTAGGGTGTTCTGATATTATGTGATCACTATTTGGATGCACCGTTGTTTTGGACTCTTATCCGCTCTTGGGTGTCTACCAACTTGAGGTAGGTTTAGATTTATTGATTTGGAGGATTTACTCATCAAGACGCTTACTTGGAGCATTATTCTTAGGAGCCTCCATATTTCTTCCTCTCTTATTTGGAAGTAAGAGTTGAATGGTTTTTATTGGTACCTCCACTCTTTCGAGCATATTACGAGCAGGATAAGAGAATTTTGTGACACCCTTATAATTAGTAAATGTTTTTGACAGGTTATTTGTAATGTGTTGCAAATTTATTATTTTTTGAACTTGTTGTTTAATTTATTTGAGTACGTGGATATGAGGAGGAAATGTCTTGGTCAGTCTAGTGGCATTTATTTTGGTATTTAAAATCTTTCCCTCATGTCGAGAAATGTTCCTCATTGAATACACAACAATCGGTATATCGGGTCATAAATAGGTCCCCTGTAAGGGGCTGGGGGTATTTGATAATAGACGAAGATTGTTACGCCACATAAATCCCAAGTTAGCGTGTAAAACTACATAACCCCAACATGAAGTTGGTAGGTTGCAATTTAGTAATAAGAGTATTGCAATGAGTTTAATTCTCTTAATAAGAAATTTTGCTAAACCATTTTATGTATGGACATATTGGACAAAGTGGTGAGCTTGAATTTAAAAAGCCATACAATAATCATTGAAAGTTTTTTAGGAAAATTTAGCGGCATTATCCATTCAAATATATTGAATATGATGTTTAGGATTATATGGTCAAAGTCTAATAACTTGAGCAATATTTTTTTCAAATATATGGTTACGTGTGGACAAGAGGCACATATGAGACCATCTAGTAGATGCATCTATTAGAACCATGAAATAGCTAAACGATTTAGATATTGGTTGTATGGCCACATATATCGTCTTAAATGCGTTCAAAAAATTTGAGGGGCTCATGTTGGATCTTAACTTGCTATGGACGTAAGATCAATTTCTATGTAGCGTATGAAAGACACGTAAAATCTAAAGATTTTTGGGAATTAGTAGTATTTAACTCATTACCATTAGAATTGATGATAAATTTTTACATCATCCTTATACTAGGATGACCAAGGCATTCATGTCAAGTTTTGAATGCATCAACATTCAACAAATTATTTTATATGCAACATGTGGTACATGTTTGATGTGTGTAGTACAATTCAGAAGGAAAAGAGGGAATTTTCACAATAATTTTTTTGTCATATTCGCTATCTTTGGTAAGGTTGTCCGCACTGGGTACTCCAAATGAGCAACGGGTACCCTATCTTGCAACGCTACATAAACGGATGTACTCTCGTCCTCTACCTGTGGCGTCATACCGGAGGCACACACTCTCGTCCTCTACTTGTGGCGCCATACCGGAGGCGTTCTCTACTTGTGGCGCGCCATACCGGGGCACGCGCGCCGAGACTCCTGGCATATTGCATGCGAGGAGGGAGGCAGTTGCATGATGACAGGAGGTAAGTACAAGTGGGCCCCATTGCAGCTACATTTTCAAGTAACAAAAATAAAAAATATTATAAATCACAAACCAAATAACTAAATGAAATTCTAATTACACCATTAAATTTGTTTCAATAAATCTTTCAGAACAAGACCTTACATGGATATATTTAGATAAATTTTATTTATAAACATATGGACTCAGTTGATATAAAGTATGAGATATAAAATATGATGAGTGTGAAAAAAATATGTATAGAGGGAAAAATCTCGCTGACTAGGACGGTATATTCCTTTTAGAAGATAAATATAGATTATGACGATGCACATAGCCTAATAAGGAGAAGGTCCTCATTATTGTCATCACATATTTCAACGTGAAAACTATTTTGATGAATATCTCTATAACTTAATACAATATGTTTTGATTCAGGATACAATAATGCATTCTGAGTTGTTATTTGGTTACCCATAGGAGTACGATAGTGGCACGACCAGAACCAATTATCATAGCATCGTGTTCTGCGATTGTCAAAATATTTTCTTGTCTTTTAGTAAGAGTTTGAAAATATTTTTAATTCTTAAGAATGGAATTAGTGGTATCACTTTTCACTAGACACAATTCCTTCTCTATCAGATTAGCCACGTAGCAAACTATATATAAATGAAGAATGAAGAATTTAATATGAAATTCTTTGAGGATATATAAAATACACGCAGGACTAAAATAACCTATAACATTATACAACAAAACTATACATAGAAAAAGACTCCATTTATATTAAGTTTTATGTCTTGAAAATTGGGATACACCTCATGGAGACTGGGGTTGAACCAGCAGCCACTAACCCAGCCCTCCTTAGCAAGGGACTCCACGCGTCGCCGCCGTATTGGCCGGGCTACGTGTTCCGTCCCAACGCAGCAACGCTTTGTTTGTCCGTCAACGGGCACAACTCATCAGCTAGACAAATAACGGAACGGAACCGAACGGAAACCAGGGAGGGAGAGGGAGGCGAGGACCGAGGAGGGAGCGCCAGAGCTGGAGACAGAGATCATGGTGCGGGCATGGGGGCGGACGGCGCTGCCTCCGCTTCTCATCCTCGGCCTCCTCCGCCTGCACTTTTCCCCGCTGGTCGTCGCCCAAGGTGCACTTCCCTTCCCTGTTCGCACCATCACCCTAGCAGCTAGGTGCTCGTCGATTGGATCTTCAATCGAATCGAATCCTTCCCCTCTTTATACTGAATCCATTGGTTGGTTGGATCTCGGACTCAGCGAGACCCAGCACATGCTTAGACCTCACTAAATCTTCAGTTGCATCTTGTTCTGTCACCCGCATAGTTATACTTACTTATTAATTGTTTTAGCAGCATCTCATCAGATCAATATGCATGGCAATGTCATGCCTTCCTTTGGCAACTGATAGCTTCGCCAGTCATTTTATCACAATTTGACATATCATTTCCTTTTTCTGGAATTTCAGAAGGACACGAAAAAGACCCTGCTACTTTTTTCGCGCAAGCCTCAGAGATGATGAACCTGAGGAAGTATGATGGGGCGCTTGGCCTGCTAAATGCTGTGTTGGAAGTGGACCCAAATCATTCTGAAGCTTACAGGCAGCGTGCATCCGTGCTTCGTCATAAATGCAGGTAAACTATGCTATAGTAGTAACGGGTAGCACTTTCAACTTCTTTTGTCTTCAAACTTGCAGGTAGCTAATTTTCATTTTGGTTTGGCATCATAAGCAAGGAAAAAAAAGGAGTTTACTCTGTTTAAATTGAAGGCAGATTCTAATCCTAGCCTTGTCTCCATATCTGAAAGACGAGTCCCATATATAATATTAAAGTTGAAAATTGGTTCATCAGACTCTCCCGCTTCATCTATCCCTCCACTCCCCCAAGTATAAAAGTCCTAGCCGGTTTTACCAAGAGGAGTATTACATGATGAATTAGAGATAATAGTCCTTATTAGTTTGCTATCCCATGTGTGACCCAAACTCACGACTCGTGCTCATATGAGTTAGAATAACGCAATTTCAGCTATAAAGTCAGGCTCTAAGACGTATTAGAACATGTGATGCACGCTGTATGTTCTGTTGCTATGCACGGGCACATTTGGTTATTATTAGAAAAAAAAGGGAAAAGAGGACATGTCTACCAAAACCCTTGTCATTTTACACCTGCTGTTCCTTATCCCTTGCATGTCTTATGTGCAACCGTATGCTTTTTCTTAAAGTCCAGATACAAGGAAGCTGAGAGCGACTATAACAAACACCTGGAGCTAAATCCTGGGTCTGCTTCAGTGGAAAAGGAATTATCCCAGCTTCTGCAGGCTCAAAATTCATTACAATCTGCTTATGGCCAATTTGATTCTGGAGACTTTTCAAAAGTCGTGGAATACATCAACAAAATTGTGCTCGTCTTTTCTCCAGGTTGCTTAAAGGTGTGATCACGGGCAGGAAAATTCCACCTAATCCTTTCTCCTTGGGTTGTGGTATTAAAGATTAAATTTGCAGGCAAAGCTTCTCAAGGCTAAAGCATTGCTAGCACTGAAGGACTACTCAAGTGTTATTTCAGAAACCGGATTCATTCTAAAGGAAGATGAAGACAACTTGGATGCACTGCTATTACGTGGTCGCGCCTACTATTACCTTGCTGATCATGATGTGGCCTCCAGGTAATTGGAAAAGCATATGCATGTTCTTATACGCACCCAAATGATCTCTAGACTATATTCAAATAATCCTTTTTGTTTAGGCACTACCAGAAAGGGCTTCGTCTTGATCCAGAGCATTCAAAATTGAAGAAAGCATATTTCGGGTTAAAAAATCTTCTGAAGAAGACTAAGAGTGTGAGTGTCATTTCTTCTTATCGATCAATTTGGAGTGTACAGTGACATAGTAGTTAAATCAGATGGTGCGGATGCAGGCTGAAGATAATGCTGCCAAGGGTAAGCTACGTGTGTCTGTTGAGGACTACAAGTCAGCTCTAGCAATGGATCCAGACCATACTGCTTATAATGTACACCTTTATCTTGGGCTGTGTAAAACTCTGGTTAAACTTGGGAGAAGTAAGGAGGCAATCAGCAGTTGTACAGAAGCATTGAACATAGACAGTGAACTTGTTGATGCACTTACACAGGTAACTTGCCTACCTGGAATCACACAGAACATCTCAATGTGAAATTCAGAATGCAAACTAAACATTTCTAAGATCTCATCTTACAACTTTGACACTAGTTTCTAAAAAAGTACTCCCTCCATTCCAAATTATAAGACGTTTTGGCTTTTTTTAATTCATAGTTTTTGCTATGCACTTAAATACACACCATGTCTATATGCATAGTGAAAATAACGTATCTAGAAAAGCCAAAATATCTTATAGTTTGGAATATAGGGAGTAAGATTTTATTCTATTTAGGTACCCCAAGTGTTAATGAACATTGTTACTTGACATACTCCCTCCGTATCGGAAATAGAAGACGTTTTAGACAAGGTTTGAGTCAAACATTGGGAATATAAATCATCTATAACTTTTAAATTGTTGAGTTTGCAAATGTAAAAATTATATGAATAGATTTGTGTTGAAAAATATTTTCATAAAAGTATACATATATCACTTTTCCATAAATATTTTTATAAAAACAAAGGGTCAAAGTTGTGTTTTGGAGAACGTGTCGCTGTCCTAAACGTCTTCTATTTCTGATACGAGGGAGTACACAACTATGCTGGAGTCCATCTAAGACCTGGCGCTTGTTTCTATGAACCAGTTTAGGACTGCTAGTGTTTATATATTTGTATCAACTGTACACATAAGGGATATAGTACTCTCTCTCCAGATTAATCATATTGGCACTGACAGTAATACTGCAATTGTTCAACATGTTTAAGATCTTCAGTTTAATATGCACTATTAATATGTTTTGAGTCCATAGCATATATATTACATGTATATTGTAATGTATCTTTTTTTACAAAATCAGGAGGTTACGTGACAGCACTATAATTGAATTTTGGGCTGCACAAGTTTTTGCAAGCACGACGACATTCTTGTCTGTTTATTGGGATATTTGGCGTCATTTTTCATTATCCTTGCTGCAGAGAGGTGAAGCTAAACTTCTCTCAGAAGATTGGGAAGGGGCGGTTCAGGATCTAAAAGAGGCTGCCCAGAAATCTCCACAGGTAATTATATTTGGTCTGAAAGCGCAGAATTTGGATGGTACACAAGCAATAGTTCTTGCATTTTATTGATGCTAGCTTCCCTGTCATTGCTACCCCCAAAACAACACCGACAGACACCTACCCATCCTGTCTCCTGCTGTAATCTTCATTTTTTTTTTCAATTTGAATTTATATGATATCTAGGGTTCCTATGCAAGCCATTTTTTTTTCCAATTGCTGTGGATGCTGCAGTACAATGAAAAGCTATTGTTAGTGTAACATAAGGTTGAAAAAGGCGCTGTAGTTTTGCCAAGACAGAAAAAATATGTATCGGTGGCCATGTAAATTGTTTGAACAAAGTCTTAAGATATAGCACCATAGGAAATATCTGATTACTTTTCAAGTGGTGAAATCAAATTTTCATTCTCTGTTTCTGAACCTGAGAAGTCTAATGAAAATGATCATGAATATTTGATGTACCAGGATTTTTTTTTAGTTTTCTGCTAGCATGATAACTTAACATTTTTAACAACCAGGACATGGGTATCCGTGAAGCACTTATGAGAGCTGAAAAGCAGCTTAAGTTGAGCAAAAGAAAAGACTGGTATAAAATCCTTGGTGTTTCAAAGACAGCATCAGCTGCTGAGATAAAACGTGGCTACAAAAAGCTGGCGTTGCAGTGGCATCCAGATAAAAACGTCGATAACCGGGAGGAAGCAGAAAACATGTTTCGAGAAATTGCTGCTGCTTATGAGGTACGATGAAGTACTGCTCTATGGGACTATTCACTCTTTACGAAACCAGAAAACCACTATCTATGCCAAGCTTTATGGGTTGCATACACATGGTAGTAGGTTAGAGAAACACCAGTAGGGGTACCTAAATCAGGGTCCCTACTTTCAATTTGGATACTCTCACTACTTTTGCTGCCCCAACTTTTTGCTTCTACTCTGACAACAGCACCCACATGGGCCACATTTGGGCCCTCAAAATCATTCCAGTAGACAATGGCAAGCGGTACCCGCTCGTCGTTCTCTCTTTCTTGTTCATGTCTTTCTTCTATCTACTATTCCTCTCTCTCCTATCTCTCCGTGCAGGGGACGACGCTCTGGGAGGAGAGGAGCTCCGGGTGGGGAGGAGTCGCACCAAGCAGGGCCTTCCGTGCAGGGGTTGGGCCGGGAGGGGCTCCCGTTGAGCAGCGCTGTGCTGGGGAGGGTCCATGCTGGGACAAGCTCGCACCAGGCCGGCTGCGCCGGGGAGGGACTCTCGTTGGGCAGTGGGCGCGCCGCTGGGTTTCGTGCACGCGTGCGGGGAAGGGTTTGGGGAAGGTGCCCGCACGAACAAAAAAAAAAGCCGTCGTCTGAAGGTGCCCGCTCCAGGAATGGGTGCCGGAGGGAGAATTTGGGTGGCTACTTAAATTTGGGTGCTCGAGTAGGGTCCCTATGGAGCTGTGTTTTTTGGCTTGGTCACCCATATTTAGCTATATGGGGATTAAGTAGAGGCCTTGCTGGAGTCACATTCTATTGACAGCATTGCTCTATTTAGATGCTAGTTCAGTCTGGCATTACAATCAATTTTATGGTTTTCTCGCTTTGTTGTTTTGCTGGAATAATGTACTATTATGCGATATGCTTGTCACAAGCTTCTGCTGCATGTTCAGGTGCTTGGTGATGAAGACAAACGTGTAAGGTATGACCGTGGAGAGGACGTGGAGGAGATGAATATGGGAGGCGGGGGCGGATTCAATCCTTTTGGGGGAGGCGGCCAACAGTACACGTTTCATTTCGAAGGCGGGTACCCCGGCGGCGGCTTCCCTGGAGGTGGAGGCTTTGAGTTCAACTTTGGATAAACTGTGCCATTCATGTACGATGACATTTTCTTGCCACTGGAATTGGTTTAGGAATTCTTAACAGCAGCTGGTACTTATTCTTATTCTTAGGCAGGCTGAGAGACTGTTCTTATATATTATAATGATAATAACAAGTGTTTTTGGGCAGCTACAATTTTTTTCCTTCATCATTTGCTTCGTCCCTGCTTATTCTCTCTCTGATACATCAGTTGAATGGCAGAATGGAAATAAAGTTACGTTTTTTTGGTGGCTTTGCGAGGATGTCTTGCACTGGTGAACTTCACAAAACACCACATTAAGGGTGCTTAATAAACACCATCTACTTGTTATATGATGATGAAGCGCCCATGATATGATGGCATCGGTGCTTGGATTCTTCATGGGTATTTATTTTTCATGTACTGATGACACTAGTAGTAACACATGTATTTGTTCCGCAGTTTGCCGAGCCCAAAATTCGAAAAAGGTGTTCACCTCTGTTCTGGGGACTTGTAGATGGATAACAAGTAGGAGTATCAAATTTCGGATGGTTTGGCAGGATCCAGTTGTGTATGCATTGTGATTGTAAATTCTCTGAACATTGTACATTGATCAAATTTTAGAGAAACCTTAAATTGGAGCCCTGCCAAACAGGCTCAACTTCAATTCGGAGAAGCCAGCATGCATGATCATGATCATGTAGTAGCCAAATTAAAGGATCCCAATTGCAGTCGCATGCATAAACGAAACAAGCAGTATGGAAGGGAAGGGAGTACAATTGTAAGCTGGGAATGAAGGAAAACAAAATACACTTGGAAACAAGAGGAGAAATTAAAGGAGGGCAAATGCAAGCATCGATCGTCACAGCAGCATGCAGTGACACATATGCACACAGCTAGCGGATCACATCACATCACAGATCGATTAACGGTGAGGCACAAAAAAAAAAGATCGATTAACGGTGGTGTCCCTTATAATTATTAGCTCTTGTTGCTGCTGCTGCGGCCATGAGCGAGTAGGCGAGCTGTCCCGTCTGGCGTTGCACCTCCTCCCTGACCATCTGGCGCACCACTGCCAACAGCTGCGGCGCGTTTCCTGCTTCTCTGCCGTCTTGCAGCGGTAGCGTCGTCAGCTGCGATGCGCCTTCTTGGCCCTGCTGCTGGCTGTTGCGGCTTTCCTCGTCATCAGCCGCGGCGGCGGCTCCAGCTGGTTCTGCTTGTGTTGCTGGCAGCGGCAGGCCAAGGCTCAGGGACAGAGACGGCTCGGCCTCGGCGGCCCCTGCAGGCAGAGGCAGAACACTGCTGCTGCTGTTGCCGACCCCTAAAAAACCACCAGCCATCATCACTAGCTGCTGCTGCGGACGATGATGATTATGTTGTTCAGGTTGAGCAGCAGCAGCAGTTTCCTGCTGCTGAGGGTCCATCGCGATGCACGGGCCAGCAGTAGCAGCAGCTCGGGCCGCCGCCGCCGCCGCCGCTCGGCGCCTGCACCTCCGGAGATTGGAGTTCCAGTGGTTCTTGATGGAGTTGTCGGTGCGGCCGGGGAGGAGGCGCGCGATGGTGGCCCACTTGTTGCCGTAGCGGGCGTGGGCGGCGAGGATGAGCGCGTCCTCGTGCGGCGTGAAAGGGCGGTGGTGCACGTCAGGGCTGAGCTGGTTGCACCACCGAAGGCGGCAGGACTTGCCGGAGCGGCCGGGGATGGCGGCGCTGATGAGGCTCCAGCGGTGGGCCCCGTGCTGCTCCACCAGCCTCGTCAGCAGGGAGTCCTCCTCGGGGCTCCACGACCCCTTCTTCACCTCAATAACACTACTACTACTACTAGCAGGAGGAGCAGGAGCAGGGTTGTTCTTCATCATCTTCATCGATCGATCGATCAAACGAGGAAGGAACAACTGCAGCCGTGTTGTGTGGCTGCACACACACCCGTCGCCCGTCGTATGTATATATGCAACGTTACGTGCGCTTTTCAATCGGAGAACGACGACTATGCATGTGTGTGCCATGGCATTGCCATGTCATCATGTGCGGTCTGTTGCACGCTTCCATGTCTGCATGCACTTTTGAATGAACCAGCCAGCTGCATATATTGGCACCTTTTCACTTTGTTTGTTGCATGGAATGGATGCATCCCTAGCTAGCTTTCCATGTATGATCAGCTAGCTTGCACTGTGAGATGATGAACTGATATACATGATCTACTATGCAAGTCAAGACGTGTACGTGAGGGCATTTTAATTTGTACCTACACCACCCGCTACAGCCGGGGGCTCGCATACGTGGACGGGTAGCCACGCAAAACATGCTGTCCTAGCTAAAATTGGTGGCACTGAACCCCTATCTCTAGTTGATATTCATATTTTAGTCCTTTCTCATGTTTAGTTGATAGTTAAAATTGATACTTATCTACTATCAACAGTGCCTCTCCCATGCTTCTACCGAGCAACTGCCAATGATCATATGAAGTGGGCGGATCAAGTTCAGTGCCACCACCTCCGGCTATAGTTCCAACTCCAGCTCCTTCCGGCACAAACCCTACCATGAAGGTTCTAGTATCTTTGATGAATCTAGCTAAAATTGGTGCTAGAGCTCATGGGGGAGTTTATCTCTTACGCACCACGGACGACCATCAAATCATAGGTCCTCACGGATTTCGTCGCCGAGTGGACCGAGATCCAGCTGCCACTAGCGGCGGAGAACCAGGAGTTCTGGGTCATGTATTTCGACGGATCGCTGATGAAAACCGGTGCCGGCCTGGTTTTCGTCTCCCCGCTCGGGGTCTAGCTCAAGTACATGATCCGCATGTTCTTCCTAGCGTCTAACAACGTCGCGGAATATGAGACCCTGGTAAACGGGCTACACATAGCAACGGAGTTCTGCATCAAAAGGCTCGACGTGCGAGGCAACTCCCAGCTCGTAGTCGAACAGGTTATGAAGGAGTCAAACTGTCACGACTCGAAGATGACAGCATACTGCGAGGCGGTCCGCCGCCTGGAGGCAAATTTGATGGTCTGGAGCTCAACCACGTCGCTAGAAGATACAACGAGGCGGCGGACGAGCTCGCGAAGCTGGCTTCCAGCCGGGGTACGGTCCCGCCCGGAGTCTTCGCCAGCGACCTTCACAAGCCGTTCGTCACCTGGCATGTGGAACCCGAGGCCGAGACCCCAGAGATTACCACAGCGGAGGTCATGAACATCGAGGAGGTGCGTGACGTCGGGGACGACGCACTGATCGATGACGACGACCCTCCCCCTGACTGGAGGGTACCTATCCTGGATTGGTTGGTTCGGGAGCGCCTCCCCGACGATAGGAACAAAGCACGCCGCATCGCGCGGCGCGCCAAGTCCTTCGTCATTATCGACCAAGAACTCTACAGACGCAACCCCACGAGAATCTTGCAGCGTTGCATCCCTATGGAGCAGGGTGTGAGCCTGCTGGAGGACATACACGCGGGGGGCTGCGGACACCACACATCCCCCCGCACGATCGTCGAAAAGGCGTTCCGCCAAGGTTTCTACTGGCCAACGGCCGTAGCAAACGCCACAGAGGTAGTACGCGCCTGTGAAGGGTGCCAGTTCTACGCCAACAAGTCTCATCTGCCCGCACAGGCGCTGCAGACTATCCCCCTCACATGGCCTTTTGCGGTCTGGGGTCTGGACCTAGTGGGACCGCTGTCCAGGGCGCCCGGGGGCTTCGACCACCTTCTCGTTACCATCGACAAATTCTTGAAGTGGATCGAGGCACGCCCCCTTGCCCGGATCAAGTCGGAGCAGGCAGTCATGTTCTTCACAGACATAATATATCGATTCGGAGTGACCAACACGATCATCACCGACAACGGCACCCAATTCACTGGCAAGAAGTTTCTAGACTTCTGCGACAGGAACCACATCCGGGTGGACTGGGCCGTCGTCGCGCACCCCCAAACGAATGGGCAGGTCGAGCGCGCCAATGGGATGATCCTGCACGGGTTAAAACCAAGGATCTTCAGCTGGCTTAAAAAGTTCGGAGGCCGTTGGGTCTTGGAATTGCCAGTCGTCCTCTGGAGCTTCAGAACGACCCAGAGAAGAGCCACCGGCTGCTCCCCTTTCTTCATGCTCTACGGGGCGGAGGTCGTGCTCTCCACCGACCTAGAGTACGGTTCCCCGCGGGTCAAGGCTTATGACGAGGAGGGCAACCAAGCCAACATGGAGGACGCCGTGGACCAGCTAGACGAAGCAAGGGACATCACCCTCCTACATTCCGCAAAGTACCAGCAGGCCCTTCGGAGGTACCACGATCGCCGCGTCCGAAAGCGTGAATTCAACATCGGCGACCTGGTGCTTCGGCTCAGGCAAAGCAACAAAGACAAGCACAAACTCACGCCGCCGTGGGAAGTACTGTACGTCGTGGTGGAGGTCCTCCGTAACACCCCTGGTGTTAATCACGAATTAAAAAGTGATTAAGCCTATTTATATCAGATCAAACGATAATCAGAGGCTCTAGTTCATATATCGGGAATATATGACAAGATATTTATTCTATGTGCCTCATCTCTATTTCCATCTATATGAACCGTTGGAAAAGTTTCGTAAACTTCGGAATCAAACTGTCACATGGAATGACAATTTTTATACGAGCTCAACCAAGTCTCACGACCTTGCCCAAAATTTTCCAGTTGAACTCTACAACAAAAGTTGTGAAAGGTTCGTGTTGCCCGGAAACAGGGAAAATGCCCGAAAAATATCCCGGACCTGAATCTGAATGCAACCGATGACGTTTTTGACTGTCGTTGACCGACAATTTAGAGATCTCGCATGTCGACGCAATGTGAAGATAAGTTGTAGATCGGATCGAGACGAACAAAAGTCGTTCAAATATCAAGACCTAGATCAGAGCCGAAAATAGCGAAACAGATACCCGAAGATCGTCGGATTGATAGTTTTCGGTCCCGCGAGATTTTCTCCGGGAACTCATAATTTACAAACCGTTTTGAATTTGACTGTGCCGTTTAAAGCAAAGTTGCTCGATTCAACGAGATCTTCGCAACGGGGTATTCCGACGAAAATTCAGATCAACGGTTTGTAATCTGAAAACCCGAAACTGTACACAGTAGCAGTTCCGTAAATGTATGAAACTTTTAGATGAAGGTGAGAGACAGGATGTCGTCATTTTTCTTTGCCCGAGAAAAGGTCGAGCCTTTTTCTTCCCCCGACGCATCTCTCTCTCCCTCACGCCACTCCATCCTCCCTCCTGCTCTTCTCCCTCAGCTCTCTCATGGCAGGAGCTCCCCATCCTCTCTCTCTCCTCTCCCATGGCAGGAGAAGCTCCACCTCCCTCCCATGGAGGCCTCCCTCTCTCCCCCTGCGCGCTACAGTCCGCCGCGCGAGCCAGCGCCGCTGCCGTGCGCGGCCCCGCTCCCTCCTGCTGCGCTCGCCTGCTCGCGAGCCTGCAGCTCGGCTGCTGTCGCGCCCCGTGCGCGAGCGCGCAGCTCGCTCGGCGGCCTCGCCTCGCGGGCTGGGAGCCGCTCCGGCGTGGGGCCCCTGCCCTGCGCGTGCCGCTGCCGTTGCTAGCTAGGAGGACCAGCGCCTCCTCCCAGCGAGCACGCCGGCCACCGCAGCACCGTCCCCGACGCCGGTTTCCGCCGCTCCGCCGTCGTCTCCGTGAATCCCCCGACGAGCGAAGCAGAAAGGGCCATCTAGTCCACTAAAACTTTTTAGTGGATTTTTATACAAATGTTTTATGACTCAATGATTTACTAATATATCCTTAATCAGTTTCGTAAATGTGCAGGGTCCTGTTGTGAAAGTGACATTTTGGTTTTAATTAGTTATTCCCGAAATTAATCCCCTTGTTTTGGAGCGAACTTTGGAAAATCATATAAAATCATAGAAAAATCTCATGGACGCGATTTAGGACTTTTTGGAATCCTTGATAAATTCTCTACGCACTAGATCTATTAGATATTACGTTTCAGTTTGTTTTGATTGCTCTAAAAATGCTTTTGTGCTGCTGCGTTTAGGAGCTTGATTGTGTAGATTAAATATTTGTCGCCGGTATGCATTGCTCCAAAAATAATGAAATAATTATTGTGTATTCCTTATATAATGAATGATGTTTGGTTAAATTTTCATGACTAGTTGTTAAGTAGTTTTGGTGCTATGAAAATAACAGGTGTGGAATATTACTGTTTTGGCTGCAAACATATGTTTTGGGAAATAATTATTATCATGATTTAAATAATGTTTTCTGTTGGTATGGTGAATACTAAAGTTGTAGATAATGTTATTATCTAGCTTGTATTAAATGTTGGTGGCCATATCTCTATTAGTTTGAGAGATATGCATGTTCTAAGTTGATTTTGAAATCTGTCCACACCTCTAGACAGATCTGTTTATAAGTGTCTTTTGACTAAGTTAAACTGTGAATCATGAATTTTTAGTGTGGAATTAATTGTAGAACTTTTCATAAGATTTTCATATTGTCTTGATTCATATTTTTAGGAGGTCTATAACTTGAGTTATGACTGTTTTGAGAAGGGTTACCAAATCTGTCCACCTTTTGGACAGAGTTGCCTTCTTCTTTTAATTCGAGTTGTTTAACTATTAAATCATCTTTTCTTGGTATTAATAAAGTTGTAGAAAACTTAATTATATTTCCAAATATGTAAGAATCATGTTTGTTGGATTAGTATAACTCCAGTTATGATTAAAACCGTGACTGCTATGTTGTTGTCCCGAACTCTCATGTATGAGATAATTACGTTAACTTGTTCTTGCTAGTTTAATATATTAAGTAAACTTGATGGATGAATACTTACCATGGTTTGAATTAAATTAAATAGTATGTCATGCTTGATGTGTTTCTCTCCTTTTATATTATACTCGTGTTATAATTAGATAAATAACTCTAATTGCTTGTTTATGCCTTTCATGATCTTGAGCTTGTCTTCAATGGTTATATATGTGTATCTTGTGTTACCATTCTTCATATTCATGCCATCTCGCATCTCATTAGGTATGATAAGTGCATACGTGAAGGACGTGATGATTGGACCTAACCTGAAGGTGGTGTTGATGGATGGATACAAAAGATGGAAGGACCGTCAACGTATCAAGTTGCATCAGAGATGTTCGCCAATCGAGTATCATCTAACATGCACTGACTTAGTGTCGGTTCCCAGGCAAGCCCCGGAGCATTATAAACCTCCTATCTTTACAAATGCAATCTTAATTAAGTTATTATTATTGATGCATTAAGTTTAGGAGTTGGGTGAAACCGTTGTTGCATTATACCTTGCTCACTCTACTATTACCACTATCCTTGTTACTCTATCAATTACGAGTCAGTCATGCTTAGTTGGCATAGTTCGGTAGAAGTCATTCCATCATCCTTGACTAGGGTAATGATAACATTTACATGACTATGAAACTAATGTTGGTGATCTGGTTTATGGAGAGCCTGGAATGATGATGGAATCTATTGTATGCTTTAATCAACTTGTTTGGCATAGACTAGTGGCTAATGTAGATGACAGGTAAATGATTAAAAGTTGATGCTACATCATTAACTGAAGATTAAAAGAATTATTATGCTTTTCCGCAAAATGAGTCAAGCCAATCCACTACCAGAAAGCCTTGCATAATCCTTGGTGCCATTTATTTTAGTTTATGATGGGTAAGTCTAGCTGAGTACATTCGAGTACTCAGGTGTCGGTGTTATGACCCGGGGGTCAAGGCCACCAACGAGTAAATTTGTATATCGCGTGCTCCCTCTCTCAGACGTGATGCAAGATGGACACAAGATTTATCCTGGTTCGGGCAAAGAAGGCCCTACGTCTAGCAGGGGAGGATGACTTGTGTTATCTCGCACCCAAAGCGTGCTCGTACAGGGGGGGGTACAAGCAGTGTTACACGGAGTCGGCCACCCGAGGGGTCGATCGAGCGGCTGTGTGTGTGTGTGGTGTGGGGTCCTTGAGAACCAAGGTCGGATTGGAGTCCTCAAAGAGAAACCTGGAAAAAGAAGTCTCTGACGAGAGCCCCCCATTTCATCTACCTCGGCGTCCCCCTTTTATAGACCAAGGGGAGACTCGAGGGTACAGGGTCCAAATAGTAGAAGTATAGGCGGCGCATCTACGGCACAGTGTTGGCGAAGAGACATCGAGCACTGTGGCGGCGTGGTCTTCCCGTCCTTCAGCGTCCCCGGTCGTGGCATCAGTAGAAGTCCCCTGGCCGAAGCGGGACGGGGCAGAGGGGACGTCTTCCGTACCGGAGTTGTTGAAGAGGAGGGGGTCGAGCCCTCGGTCGAGGGGGGGGGGGGTCGAGCCCCGCATGACTCTGTCACGTTCTCGAAGCCGTCGTCGAGGGTCGCACTGTTCACTTTCCGAGGGGTACTGTAGAAGTCCGTACTCGCGTAGTGGCGGCAGTGGCGGCACAGTCGTCGGGAGTCGGGGACTAGACCGGGAGTTGGCGGATTTGACAGTGGACGCAGGCGCCCATGTCGTCAGGTGGTTTTACTTTTACCCATGCCGGAGTGGTTGGGTCAATCGAGCCCTCGTCCGTCGACGGCGCTTGGAAGGTCAAGGCGTTGACAGGTTGAGGGGTCGAAGTCGAGGTAGAGGTCGGGGGGTCGTTCGTCCGACCCCTCGTCCGTCGTCGAGGTAGAGCCGGGGGGTCGTTCGTCCGGCCCCTCGTCCGTCGTCGAGGTAGAGCCGAGGCCAGTGGCTGGTTTCCGCGGTCGGTGTAGCGGGGGCCCTCGATTGATGGGCCGTGTCTTACCGAACAGTAGGCTGATCCTTGCCTTAAAAATGGTTGCTATGTTTAGCGTTAATTTATCGAAAGGTTTAGGGTACCCCTTACCTTCGTACCCGACAGTAGCCCCCGAGGCCCCAGAGGAGTGATTTAGAACTCTGGGGGCTATGATACGCGTTTCTCGGGGGGAGCAAGAATTGTCCGGAGGGTTTATCCTTGGCCTGCAGGGTTAGTGAGAAATCCGATTCTCCGGGGGGTGCGCGCGAGCGCACCCCGCGGGGGTAGCCCCCGAGGCCCCAGAGGAGTGATTTAGAACTCCTCTGGGGGCTAAAATACGTTATGTAGTGGGGTCTTTAAAGGATACCTGGAGACGCGGCACCCTGTCGAGGGGTCGATCCCGTTCCTTTTCCTGCAAAGAGAAGTGTTCGAGGGCGGCTGTCGAACCCTACCGAGGGCCAGCCTTCGCTCCCTCGAGCACCGCTGGAGTCAGAGCGCCCCGCCCGAGAGGTCGACTCTGTCTGCCAGGTTACGAGTTTTCGACCCTCTTTCGTCGAGGGGTGCCGTGCGTAGTCGGGCCCTCGAGCGCTCGAATGGCTAGGCCTTCACTACCTCGTAGCGTCCTTCCCACGGATCCTTTCGCTCGGATCGTGGGGTGAAGAGCATCGAGCTATCCTCGTTAGGACGACGAGCCCGAAGTCCTCGGTGAGCTGTTCTCGAGCATGAGTCCATTAGAAATGGTGCCCTGTACGGGTGAAAATCCGAGTGAGAACTCGACCCCGTTCGATAGGGATCGACTAGCGGCCCGGGGGCGTTCTCATTGTTAAGCAAGCCATACAGCTCGCTAAGCACGACCATATGGACCACCAAGGTGCCAACCCCGTTCGATAGGAGTTGGTGGCTCGATGCCTCCCAGCGTAGGGATCTTAGGTGTTCCACCCAGCCGCTTCCTGCGCGCGCTCCTCCACCACTACGAAGTGGAGCTCCAGCACCTCACTCCTAACGGCGTCAGCCAGGCGGCGGTCTTCGCCGCGGTGTGCGAGGGCTATCTGGGGGTCGAGCCCCATTGGGATCTGTGGCTCCACATCTTCAAGGCCAACCTCTTCACCACCTCGATCAGCAAGGGCGTCCGTCGGGAGGTCAGGGCCGGAGGCTGCAGCATCTACGCCCGGCGGCCTGAGCTCTGGCTCCCTGCGAACCCATCCTCGAGCCATTCCGGGTGGCATTCGGGGTGGTTCTACCTGAGGAACGACGACGGTCTGCTCCCAGCGTACACCGGGAGGACACTCAACGCCGAGCCCGAGCGCTGGAGGTACGGAGTTCCGACGGACAAGCAAAAACACCTCAAGGCTTGCTAGACGCGCTCAGGCGTCTGAAGGAGAAGGGCCTTACCGCGGAGATCGCTGCATCAGCGTTCCACCGACGGGGGGTTCTGCCGCTGATGGCTCGACCCCTCCGTCTCGACGAGATGGGTCCGGGGGTCGATGTGTCGGGGTGCCGCTTCGTCGAGGAGGAGTTGACCCCAGACCGCGTGGCCAGCCTCGTCCGCCGCTTTTTCGCGGGGGGGGGGGGGGGGGGGGGGGGTTCGCCCTCAAGGATGTCGCGAAGGTCCCCATGAAGCCGGACGAAGGCTTCTATGAGCTGGTAAGATCCTTCCTTTTACTTTAAGTCCTCGCACCCGCCCCTCCCGTCCTTTCTGCTTGTTCTCTAACCACCTTGCGTCCCGCAGGGGAATGTGTCCTACAAGCGCTCGCTTCCGCCGGTGCCGGAGGACCGGGCCACGAGGGATGCGAACCGCCTCCGCGCAGAGAAGCAGAAGGCCGACAAGGACAAGAAGAAGGAGAGGAAGACCAAGAAGGCTCTAGAGAAAGAGCAGAGGAAGCAGCGTCGGGCCCAACAGAGGCGGTTGGGCCTCGATGAGGAGCTGTCGCCCTCGGAGGAGGAGGACGAGGAGGAGGATGAGGAGGACGAGGAGGGGGAGGACGAGGAGACGGCGCCTGAGCAGGCGGCTGCTGCTACCGGTGGGGAGGGGGGGTCGACCTCGAAGTCGGCCCGTCCTGTTGAAGTTGGGCCACGGGCGGAGCGCCCCGTAGCCTCGCCAGAAGTCGCGCCGCGGCGGACGCAGTCGCAGACGCCGCGGCCCTCGTCGGGGGGTCGATCGAGCGAGCCCCCGACGCCCGCCGCGTCGACCGCCCGGGTGCCAGGCCCGCCGGCGCAGGCGGAGACCGGCAAGAGGGCGAGGGTGGCGTCGCCGTCGAAGAGTCGATCGAGCGAGCCCCCGAAGCCCACCGCGTCGAGCGCGCGGGCATCGGACCCGTCGGTGCGGGTGGGGGCAAGCAAGAAGCCGACGGTGGCGCCGCCGGCCCCTACTCGGGAGAAGGTGGCAAGTGCCGCCTCGACCCCCGCCCCCCAGGCAGTGGCATCCCAGAGCTCGACCAGCCCGGCGGGCGTCGAGCCGAAGCGTCGGGCTCCGAGGGGGTAAGTCGAGTTCGTAGTTGTGCGTTTTTTCCTTTTTTCGTCGGTGAGGACTCGTGCTTATTATCGCGCACGTGCTCCTTTTTCAGGTCGAAGCGCCGGCTGGGGTTGCGCTCCCCTCCCCTGGTAAGAAGCTAAAGACGGGGGCTGTGGTGCAAGCCGCCGTCGAGGTTGGTCCGGCAGCCCCGCCCCCTTCGACGGTCGCCCCCGAGGCGGCATCGGCAGCCACGACCCCGGAGGTGGCGGCGCGGGGGGAGGCACAGGGGGCCTCAGCGCCTACCCAAACGGCGGAGGAGGCGGACCCGCCGGCGGTGGTAGCCGTCGAAGCGACGGCCGTGGAGCCTGCGCGGCTGTCGGAAGGGGTCGCGGCTGGCGCCCCGGGGGCGTGGAGCTCCTACCGACAGCGGGCGCGGCCCAGGAGGTGGAGGTGGTCGAGGCCCAGGTTCCTGCGACCGAGCGGGAGGCCCCGGCTCACCCGACGCCGGGGCGCTGGCCCGAGGGTCTGGCGGCGTTGGAGGCTCGACTCCAGCTCGAGCACGTCGAGGGCCCATCCGCGCCGGCTCAGGGTGGGATGCTGATGGAGTCCACCCCCGCCCAAGTGGACGAGATGGTGGCCGAGTTGGTGGACCCGGCGGAACTGGCCATCATCACGGCTCCTCGGGCGGAGCCGGAGGTGGCTCGACCTCCCCTCGAGGTTGGGGGGTCGACGTCTCAAGGTAAGTTGCACTTTGATTCACTCGAGACGCGGTAGGTTTGTCTCGCTAGGTATTAACCTTTCGGAGCCCTTCATCGCGCAGGGCCGTCGACGTCCTCGCGAGGTGGCGCCGAGGAGGAAACCTCGCCCCTCTCCGATTACCAAGGAGGGGGGGACCTGCGCATTGGCGTCACCGGGCCAATGGAGCAGAGGATCGCCGCCCGCAGCGCGGCGTGGGGCCAGGAGGTTCTCGAGGTGGCGGACCCTCGAGACCCCGAGCGACTCTTCCTCACGCTCGACGACCAGTCCGAGCTTCGACGGTGGGAGAACGTCGAGGAGCTCCGGGGCTGGTTCGAGCACTCGGTGCGTCGCGCTGCGGAGGTCGCCGCCGCGGACATACGCGAGGGGATGGAGGTAGGTTCTATTCCACCTTAGATAGCGCTTTGCACTGCCTGGTTGCCATTTGTTGACGATTTTCGCCTTTATCCTTGTCAGTCGCTGCGGGTGAGGTCGTACGAGAAGTCCCGGTACATTCTCCGGGTACAGGGGCAGCTCTCGACCCTCCACGCCTCTCTGGAAAAGGCGAGGGATGAGGCCGCCCGTGCGAAGGCGGAGACGGCGACTATCCAGAAGGATGCCGAGTCGAGGGTCGCCTACGCGAGGGCCGGCTACGAGGCTGTCCAGAAGGAAGCCCGGGAGGCCTTGTCGTCGGCGCAGGCGAAGCTCGATGATGCCCTTCGGTCGACCATCGTCGTTGGGCAAGAGCGGGATGCCGCCGTCGAGGCCCAGCGCAAGGCCACGGACGAGGCCGCCCGGCTGAGGGGAGACCTCGACGCCCTCTCCCGCGAGCGCGACGCTCTGGCCGCCTCTGAGGAGAAGGCTCGAACCCGCGCGACCTCCTTGGGCATGGTGGCGATGAAGCAGAAGGAGGCACTCGGGGAGCATACAAGACCATCGAGGGTCTCGAGGCCCAAGTCAGGGACCGGTCCTCTGATTTTGACGCCGTCCGCCATCAGCTCGAGGAGGCCGAGCAGGCCTACTCCGCCTTGGATGTGCAGGCCCAAGGTCAGTGTTTCAGGTGTTTGCGGGGTCTGTCCTGCCTCGACCCTTTTTCTGCTTTCGGGTATTGACCGTTATGTGCTTGTTTCGGCAGAGCTTGCGGAGGAGAATGCCCGCGCCCACAAGGACCTGGACAATCTTCAGGGCCTGCTGAGCACCGAGGCAAACCTCAATGCGACGCTTACTGCCGCCATCAACACCTTTTGCGACGACCTCTCGGTCGAGCCGGAGCCAAAGCTCGAGGGGGACACTCGGGGGAATCCCTGCTGCGCCGCTTCTACGCCATGACGCGGGGGGTGACGGAGAACGTCCGAGCCGCCCTGCATGTGGGGGTGAAGCGGGCCCTCGCGGTCGTCAACTCCTTCTACGACGTGGATCTCAACCTCGTTGTCGACGGGTTCGCCACCGACCTGGATCTGACTGAGGAGCAGAACGACGCGAGGTGTCAGGAGCTGATGGACCACGCGGAGGTGCCCAGAGGTCAGCTGGCGAAACTCTTCGAGCCCGACGTGATCCCCTCGGCGGATGAGTAGTCGTCGAGAGATGTCGACGGGTGGTCGCGGGCCTGCGAGCCATATCTGGACAAAAAGGTCCATGTAATAGTTAGGCCAATGTACCGACACAATGCCAAGCCCCCGAGGGCTTTTTGTATATAATGTGTTTTGATCGATGTGCACAGAGTTAATTTCATTTTTTCGAGCTTTCCCTGCTTTTCTTTGCCTGGGTCGACGCCTGTGAACTAAGTGTTCGACGCACGCTCTTATCCTTGGAAGGGGGGTGGCGAGTAAGGATACCGTAGCCCTGGGGCGTAGGTGGGTCCCTGACTCGACGGCACCCTCGACCCCTAGGGAACTCGAGGTGTTTTTTTTTACTTAGTTCAGAAGCGTACTAGAGGGAAAGAACGAGAGGGAGAGTCGAGTTTCGAAAAAACGTTCGAGTTTTTCGGAGACCTAGGAGGGGGGTGCCCCCCCTGTTAGCCCCCGAGAGAGGCTCGACTTTGCTGAGGCAAAGTCGAGGCTACCTTAGTGCTGCGGATGGGTTGTCTCGTTACTTCTACTTCTCGGGCTTTCCCTGCTTTTCTTTGCCTGGGTCGACGCTCCTGAACTTGAGTATTCGACGCACGCTCTTATCCGGGAAGGGGGTGGCGAGTAGGGATACCGTAGCCCAGGGGCGTAGGTGAGTCCCTGACTCGACGACACCCTCGACCCTTAGGGGGTTCGAGGCGCCTTTACCTAGTTACGAAGCGTGCCCGAGGCGAAGAAACGAGAGGGGTCGAGTTTCGAGAGAAAGCGTTCGAGTTTTTGGGAGACCTGGGAGGGGGGTGCCCCCCCTGCCAGCCCCCGAGGGGAGCTCGGCTTTGTCCGGGCAAAGTCGAGGCTGCCTTCGGCTATGAGCGAACGTGAAATGTGTTTCGAGAACATTTTATTCATTCGGGAATTTGTACATAAATGCGGAAATGTACAAGGCCCTGGGGCCTCAGGGATAGAAGCGACGTAGCTGTTCGATGTTCCACGCGTTGGTGAAGAGCTCTCCCTTCTCGTTCTTCAGTTTGTAAGTGCCGGGCTTCAGCACCTCTGCCACGATGAAGGGTCCCTCCCATGGTGGTGTCAGCTTGTGACGCCCCTTGCTGCTCTGTCGACGGCGCAGAACGAGGTCGCCGACGTTGAGGTCCCTTTTGCGTACGTTCTTGTCGTGGTAGCGTCGTAGCGTCTGCTGGTACTGGGCCGACTTGAACAGGGCCATGTCACGAGCTTCCTCGAGCTGGTCGAGGGAGTCCTCTCGGGCTACTGTGTTGGCCTGCTCGCTGTAAGCTTTCAGTCGAGGGGACCCGTACTCGAGGTCGGTGGGGAGGACGACCTCAGACCCATAGACCAAGAAGAATGGGGAGAACCCCGTAGCTCGACTCAGTGTCGTTCGGAGACTCCATAGCACAGCGGGCAGCTCTTCGACCCATCTCTTTCCATGTCTGTTCAGCCGGTCGAAGATCCTTGGCTTGAGGCCCTGCAAAACCATGTCGTTGGCACGCTCGACCTGACCGTTAGTTCGAGGGTGGGCAACTGCATACCAATTCACCCTGATGTGGTGATCGTCACAGAAGTCCAGGAACTTTTGGCCGGTGAACTGCGTGCCATTGTCGGTAATGATGACGTTGGGGACCCCGAAGCGGTGGATGATGTCGGTGAAGAATAGCACGGCTTGCCGAGACTGGATGTTGGCGATGGGCCGAGCCTCGATCCACTTCGAGAACTTGTCGACCGCCACGAGAAGGTGAGTGTGCCCACCCTTGGTTCTTTTCAGGGGACCGACCATGTCGAGCCCCCATACTGCAAACGACCAAGTTATGGGTATCATCTGAAGAGCTTGGGCGGGTAGGTGAGTCTGCCTGGCGTAGAATTGGCATCCCTGGCAGGATCGGACGAGTTTGGTGGCGTCGTTGACTGCCATGGGCCAGTAGAAGCCCTGTCGAAAGGCACTTCCTACCAGGGTTCTCGGCGCCGCGTGGTGGTCGCAAGCCCCCGAGTGTAGGTCCCTCAGCAGTGCCCTCCCCTCCTCGAGGGTGAGGCAGCGTTGGAGCACGCCCGACGGGCTGCGTCGATATAGCTCGCGGCTGTCCCCGTACAAGACGTAGGTTTTGGCACGTCGAGCTACTCGACGAGCTTCCGTGCGGTCTTCCGGGAGTTCGCCTCGCGTCAGGTACTCGAGGTAGGGCGCGCGCCAATCCGTCGGAGGGTTTGGCACTGTGACGGCCCCGTCGATCTCCATGACCTCTCCCCGCCCGAGGGGGGATCGGTCGAGGGGGGTGGGTCGACCCCGTGCTCGAGGGCGGGAGCCCCCGAGCCTAGGTCGACGGACGGTGTGTACAGATCCCTCGAGAAGATGTCGGGGGGGACCGTCCCTCGAGTAGACGCAATTTTGGCCAGCTCGTCGGCAGCCTCGTTGTACCGACGGGCTACGTGGTTGAGCTCGAGGCCGTAGAACTTGTCCTCGAGCTTTCGAACCTCCTTGCAGTAGGCTTCCATCTTAGGATCGTGGCAGCTCGAGTCTTTCATTACTTGATCGATCACCAACTGAGAGTCCCCTCGCACGTCGAGGCGTCGGGTCCCGAGTTCGATGGCGATGTGCAGGCCGTTGATGAGGGCCTCGTACTCGGCGACGTTGTTGGAGGCGGGGAAGTGGAGGCGGATGACATATCGCATATGGACCCCTGAGGGTGATACGAATAGCAATCCTGCGCCTACTCCCGCCTTCATCGATCCGTCGAAGTACATGACCCAGAGCTCGCTCTGCACCTGCGCCGGGGGTAGTTGGGTGTCGGTCCATTCGGCGACGAAATCTGCCAGTACCTGAGACTTGATAGCCTTCCGAGGGGCGTAGGAGAGGGTCTCCCCCATGAGCTCGGCGGACCACTTGGCGATCCTTCCCGATGCCTCCCGGTTCTGGATTATCTCTCCGAGGGGAAAGATGAAACCACAGTGACCGGATGGCCCAGGAAATAGTGTTTGAGCTTCCGCCGAGTGAGGATGACCGCGTATAACAGCTTCTAGATGTGGGGATACCTCGTCTTGGTGTCGGAAAGGACCTCGCTCACGAAATAGACAGGCTTCTGAACCGGCAGGGCGTGTCCTTTTTCCTTCCTCTCGACTGCTATGACCGCGCTGACTACTTGCGTAGTTGCCGCGACATAAAGCAGGAGGGGCTCGGCCGGGCTCGGGGGGACCAAGACCGGGGGCGAGGTGAGCAAGGCCTTGAGCCTCGAGAGGGATTCCTCAGCTTCGGCAGTCCACGTGAAGTGTTCCGTCTTCTTCAGGAGTCGATAAAGGGGCAGGGCCTTTTCTCCGAGCTTTGAGATGAAGCGACTGAGGGCGGCAAGGCACCCAGTAACCCTTTGCACACTCTTGAGGTCTTTGATCGGGCCCATCCTCGTGATGGCGGTTACCTTCTCGGGATTGGCCTCGATGCCGCGTTGGGAAACTATGTACCCTAGGAGCATGCCTCGAGGGACCCCGAAGACACACTTCTCAGGATTTAGTTTTATGCGGTTAGTCCTGAGGCACCCAAACGCAATCTCGAGGTCTCCGACTAGGTTTCCGACGGTTCTAGACTTGACCACGATATCGTCGACGTAGGCCTCGACGATCGGCCCTATGTGTTTCCCGAAGACGCGGAGCATGCATCGCTGGTAGGTGGCCCCGGCGTTCCGCAAGCCGAAGGGCATTGTGAGGTAGCAAAACATGCCAAAAGGAGTGATAAAAGAGGTCGCGAGCTGATCGGACTCCTTCATCTTTATTTGGTGGTAGCCGGAGTACGCATCAAGGAAGCAAAGGGTTTCACATCCCGAAGTGGAGTCTACTATTTGGTCGATGCGAGGTAAAGGAAAAGGAACTTTAGGACATGCTTTATTTAAACTGGTGTAGTCTACACACATCCTATCTTTCCCATTCTTTTTCTTTACAAGCACGGATTAGCTAACCACTCAGGATGATGTACCTCCTTGATGAATCCGGCCTTCAAAAGCTTGTCGACCTCCTCCCCAATGATCCTACACTTCTCCTCGTCGAAGCGACGCAGGCGTTGCTTCACCGGTTTGGACCCGGCTCGGATGTCCAAGGAGTGCTCGGCGACTTCCCTCGGGATGCCCGGCATGGCCGAAGGACTCCACGCGAACACGTCGGCGTTCGCTCGGAGAAAGTCGACGAGCACGGCTTCCTATTTGGGTTTGAGGGTGGCACTGATCGTCAGCACCTTCCCATCTTCGAGTCTGGGGTCGAGCGGGATGGTCTTCGTGTCTTCCGCCGGCTTGAAGTTGCCAGCGTGGCGCTTGGGGTCGGGATCTCTCCGGACAAGTCGTCGAGGGCCGCGAGGATAGCGGAATCCTCACGGGCTTCGGCTTTTTCCACGCACTCGACGTCGCAATCGTATGCGTGCTCGTAGGAGGTGTCGACGGTGATGACCCCCGAGGGCCCCGGCATCTTGAGCTTGAGGTAGGTGTAGTTCGGGACCGCCATGAACTTAGCGTACCCCGGTCTACCGATGATGATGTGGTAGGTGCCTCGCCACGCGACCACCTCGAAGGTCAGCTCTTCCTTTCGGAAGTTCGAGGGGACGCCGAAACAGACCGGTAGCTTGACACGGCCGATCGGGAGTGCTTTCTTCCCCGGACGATTCCGTGGAACCCCCCGCGCTGGGCTGGAGCATGGTCCTCGGGATCCCCAGGAGGTCGAGGGTCTCGACGTAGACAATGTTGAGGCTGCTCCCCCCGTCCATGAGCACCTTGCTGAGGCGGGTGTTGAGGATGATCGGGTCGACGACGAGCGGGTAAACCCCTGCGTTGGGGATGCGCTCGGGGTGGTCGTCCTGATCGAAGGTGATCGGCGTGTGGGACCAGTCGAGGTACCGTGGGGCCTGGGCCCGAACGGAAAAGACCTCTCGACGCTCCCTCTTGCGTTGGCGCGTGGTGAGGCGGGTCGAGGGTCCCCCGTAGATCATGTAGCAGTCGTGGATCTCGGGGAAGCCTCCCTTTGAACGTCGCCCCTGACGTGGACGTCACAGGGCGGATCTTCCTTACCATCGTCTCTCCTGGGACCAGGAGGGACGAAGTGCCTTCGAAGCATGCGGCAATCCTCGAGGCGGTGGTTGGCCGGCCCCATATGGTAGGGGCAAGGCTCTTTCAGCATCTTGTCGAAGATGCCCCCGTCGGGAGGGGGCCCTCGAGGCTTCCGCTTGTCCGCTGCAGCGACAAGGTCGTCGGGGTCGTCGTCGTGCTCGATGTTGGGCTCGACGTTGCGCCGGCCCGGTTGGTTCTTCTTCTTCTTCTTCTTCTTCCGGCCGCCGTTGCCGTCGTTGTTCCTCCTGGGCCCCTTGTTTCTCTTGGGCCCATCGTCCGAGCCCCGGGTTGGTCCGCGTCGCCCTCCCCCTTCGCTGGGGGAGTCTGGAAGAATGCGCCAACGGCCTCCTCGCCAGCCGCGTAGTTGGCGATGACATCCATGAGCTCGTTGGCGGTTTTGGGCATGTTTCGCCCCAGCTCCCGCACCAACTCTTTGCAGGTTGTCCCGGCGATGAACGCCATGATGACCTCGTGGTCGGAAATGTGAGTCAGTGCGGTACGCTGCTTCGAGAATCGTCGGGTGAAGGTGCGGAGGGTCTCTCCTGGTTTCTGCTTGCAGCCGCGAAGGTCCCAGGAGTTGCCCGGCCGCTCGTAGGTGCCCTTGAAGTTGCCCTCGAAGATCCGAACCAGGTCGGACCAGTCCTGGATCAAGTCCGGGGGTAATTCCTCGAGCCACCTTCGAGCGGTGTCGGAGAGGAACAACGGGAGTTGTCGGATGATGACGAGGTCATCTTTGGCTCCCCCCAGCTGGCATGCCAGCCTGAAGTCGGCAAGCCAGAGCTCTGGCTTGGTTTCGCCGTTGTATTTGATCAGGCTGGTGGGTGGACGGAAGCGTACTAGCAAGGAGGCCTGCCGGATAGTTCTTCCGAAGACTCGAGGCCCCGTGGCTCCGGAGACCGACATCGATCTTCGTCGCTGTCGTAGCGCCCGCCTCGGTGAGCGCTGTAGCCTCGAGCCTCGGCGTCGCCGTATCGACGTCGATTGTTCACTCGAGGGGGAGGTCGTCGACGAGGCGTTCCCGGACTAGTCGTGGCTCGACCTGGCCCTGGGGCGCCTTGTTCTGGTGGACAGAGGCTTCCCGATTTTGTCGAGGGGGCGCTGCTTGCCGCTCAGAGGCAGCCCCTGACGCCTCGAGGCCAAGCTCTCCGCCTGCTGGACGGCCGCAGTCTGGAGTAGCCCCTGGATTTCCTCCCTAATACGTTGTGCCTGGGGGGTCGATGGCGCCGGCATGTCGCGGAGCAGCATCGCGGCTGCTACAACATTCTGACTGGCGCGGTTGAAGACTCGGGGTTCGGGGTTCCCCTCCTCGACGATTTGCCGATGGACCTCCCGGGCCCGCTCGCGAGCTCCTCCACCCTGAGGACGCCCTCGATCCCGCTCGAGGGCATGTTCAAGCTGCTGAAGACGTAGGCGCTCTTCCTCGAGCTTGCCGAGGAGCTCTCGGACCTGCATAATCTGGACGTCGGGGGGTGGATCGGCTCTATCGGGATTTGGGGGACGACGTCTCGAGGTGGCGTGGCGTTGGCACCCCTCCCTTCTTCGGTGTCCGTTGTGTCGTCGACGTCGTCCTGAAGGACGGTTTGCTCGTCGAGATGGAAGCACTCCCGAGTGGAGTCGTAACCCTCGTCGGGAGAGTCCGAGTTGAAGTCGGCGTGGTAGAAGTGGGGGAAGAGCCTGCCTGTTTCCTCCTCCTCCAGGCGCCGCCGTAACGTGCCCCATATACGGGGCAACTCTGGCTCGCCCAGTGAAGGGGTAGTGACGGGATCGATCGTCGCCCACGACGGCGTCCATGGAGACTCGTCGTAGGTACGTACTCGCTGCCCTGCGAAAGCAGAGTAGAGCCTGGCGCTGTTGCGTAGCCCATATGGGAATGGGTCGCACGGTGGTGACGGGGTCGTAGGTGTCGGAGAAGCCACGGGAGCCTCTGGGGACGATGACGCAAAAGAGTCGAAGTCCCACTCGGGGAGACGCCTGCCCTCGGCCCACAAGCGTGGGTCAAGCGGACCCCTAGGAGAGGGGGCCGTGTCGCCAGCTGGGACCGAGGGAACGGTATCCGGCACCCCAGAGCTCGCACGACGGCGAGCGCGTCGAAGTCGCTCGCGCCTCCTCCTGATCGCAGGCCAGAGTCGCAAGCGGAGGGGTCGTCGTCTGATCCTAGCTGGCTCAGGTGCAGCGGAACTGCTGACGTCTACGCCACGGGCGGAGGGGAAGACTATGAAGTCGCCCTGGTCCATAGAAACGAACCCTAGACTGCCGAACCAGATGACGGTGTTGAACGGGAACGGTGGGATGGTGGAATCCATCTGAGAGAGTAGTTCGGAGTTGATCGACACGCGAACCCCCCTACCTGGCGCGCCAACTGTCGGTGTTATGACCCGGGGGTCAAGGCCACCAACGAGTAAATTTGTATATCGCGTGCTCCCTCTCTCAGACGTGATGTAATATGGACACAAGATTTATCCTGGTTCAGGCAAAGAAGGCCCTACGTCCAGCGGGGGAGGATGACTTGTGTTATCTCGCACCCAAAGCGTGCTCGTACAGGGGGGGTACAAGCAGTGTTACACGGAGTCGGCCACCCGAGGGGTCGATCGAGCGGCTGTGTGTGTGTGTGGTGTGGGGTCCTTGAGAACCAAGGTCGGATTGGAGTCCTCAAAGAGAAACCTGGAAAAAGAAGTCTCTGACGAGAGCCCCCCATTTCATCTACCTCGGCGTCCCCCTTTTATAGACCAAGGGGGAGACTCGAGGGTACAGGTCCAAATAGTAGAAGTATGGGCGGCGCATCTATGGCACAGTGTTGGCGAAGAGACATCGAGCACTGTGGCGGCGTGGTCTTCCCATCCTTCACGTCCCCGGTCGTGGCATCAGTAGAAGTCCCCTGGCCGAAGCGGGACGGGGCAGAGGGGACGTCTTCCGTACCGGAGTTGTTGAAGAGGAGGGGGTCGAGCCCTCGGTCGAGGGGGGGGGGGTCGAGCCCTGCATGACTCTGTCACGTTCTCGAAGCCGTCGTCGAGGGTCGCACTGTTCACTTTCCGAGGGGTACTGTAGAAGTCCGTACTCGCGTAGTGGCGGCAGTGGCGGCACAGTCGTCGGGAGTCGGGGACTAGACCGGGAGTTGACGGATTTGACAGTGGACGCAGGCGCCCATGTCGTCAGGTGGTTTTACTTTTACCCATGCCGGAGTGGTTGGGTCAATCGAGCCCTCGTCCGTCGATGGCGCTTGTAAGGTCGAGGCGTCGACAGGTTGAGGGGGTCGAAGTCGAGGTAGAGGTCGGGGGGTCGTTCGTCCGACCCCTCGTCCGTCGTCGAGGTAGAACCGGGGGGTCGTTCGTCCGACCCCTCGTCCGTCGTCGAGGTAGAGCCGGGGGGTCATTCGTCCGACCCTCGTCCGTCGTCGAGGTAGAGCCGGGGGTCGTTCGTCCGGCCCCTCATCCGTCGTCGAGGTAGAGCCGGGGCCAGTGGCTGGTTTCCGCGGTCGGTGTAGCGGGGGCCCTCGATTGATGGGCCGTGTCTTACCGAACAGTAGGCTGATCCTTGCCTTAAAAATGGTTGCTATCTTTAGCGTTAATTTATCGAAAGTTTTAGGGTACCCCTTACCTTCGTACCCGACATCAGGGTTTATCCCACCTTGTTGCAAATGAAGGCCTCATGCTGCTAAAGGTGTAGCTAACCACCGGTGGGCTCGGTGACTATATTATCTCTCATCTCAATGTTGTTGTCGGAGGATGTCAATCTAAGCTAGCAATGTATTTCAACTTATGTTTTATAATTATTTCGAAGCAATATTGTTTTCAATAAATGTTTGGAAACTCAGACTTGTATTATTTATTTGTAAACTCAAATGTAATTTATTTCCACTGAAAACTCCGTGTAAGTGATTTGTATTTACTTGATCATGCGATCTTGGTTGTAAAGTTGAATTATCGAGTTTTTTCGGAACACTCGACGGACTACTGAGATTATATGGGCTCAAGTGCTCTTAGTGGCAGTTAATTCAGCTACTTTAGTACTTGATCTCTTATAATTTTGGCGGTTCTGTTACATCCTCCGCCCCGGAAGCTACAAGATCGCCACCGTGGGTCCCGACAGCCAAGTCTTCTCCAACGCCTGGAATATCGAAAAGCTACGTCGCTTCTATCCCTAAATGTCTCCCCCCGAATCACATACGCTTGCGTTAGTATCTTTTCTTTAGAAGAGATTCGATATATGGCACACGGGCAATGCGCAACCCGAACGGTAAGAAAGACACGCTCCCAGCCTGGGGTCACACGTCTTACTCGGGGCTGGATAAAAGGGTTGTTTTTCCTCAATTTTTTTTCAATAAAATCTTGCCTCGTCCCGATCTCCTCCCCGTGTTCGACCGTTTTCGCTCGAATTCTGTCCCTACTCGCGCGCGAGAAATTTTTTCTAACATTCGCAGGGACACTAGGCTCAACACCACGCTTACCCTCAAGCGCAAGCAGGGCTCGGCCCGACCCTCGACACGGTTCACCCGACGTATCCAGAGATCGGACAAACGCGTATGTGCCGACACCGATGGGGACGGCCTCTGGGTCCAGGTAAGCTAAAGGGATAGGGCTATAGACGCCCGACAGCCCATTCCGTTCCAGAGATACGAAGGCCGACCTAGCGGGGTTTGAAATGGTCGTCTCAGGACAACAGAGAGAGGGGCGAATAGGGAATGGACACGCTAGCGATCATTAGCCTGGCAATCGGATGCTAAGGTCATTCCCAGATTTCGTATTTGAGTCCGTCTTTACGGATGATTGGTTCATGGTATTCCTACCAAAGGAAGACAGCAGGCCCCCGGGACCTATCGAACGGACCCGACTACTAGATGAAACCGATCTGGGGTGAGCCACGACATGGCCACAAGCCGGAACCCCAGCGAACGGAAACCAAGCACCCCACTCAAATTTTCCCGTTATTACCTTGACGAGCATCCATGGTTCGTCCGCCTCGAGGATAGCATGGTCTGGCTCATACTCCCCCTTCTCGCGGAGAGATGCGCAGGGAACATACAAAAAGACGGCACAAACCCGAGACATTTCTTTACATCGAGTAGAGGCTCGGGGGCTGCCGCCACACCCCTCCTACCGGTTCAAGCAACTGGATAACGGAGAGGGAAAAGGCACACCAAACCTCACGCGTCAGAGGTTTTACACAGGTAAAAACGACAAAACGAGCGTCACATTCTTATATGCTAATCCTTGCGAAGGTTACATACTTTTCAGTACCACAAGGGCCAGACCAAATCGTCATACACCTAATCAAACACAAGGTGGACTAAAGGGGGATCCCGACCGAGGGCCAAAGGAAAGGGAAACAGGGCAAGCTTCAAGCGCCCTATGCACACCGGTAACGTCGCTCAAAGGGCTGCCTATCAGGCGAACGCCCAACGAGCCAAGTACCCCTGCTTCGTCTCTCATGACGGGGCAGCGACTACACCACCGTCACCCAAGACCTGCGCGGTCGACTGCGTCCCCAGAAAAAGGCATGACGAGTTGGTACAAGCATTTTTTGGGTTGCGCTTCGAACGTCGGGCCGCGGAACGCCCGTTGGTCCAGTGACATGCCCCGCCCTACTTTGGGACGGCGTTCAGCAGCACCGAGGGACGTTCAGGACCACTCCCTCGAAGCCCAACTAGGCATGCAACACCAGTGTTCACACAGGTGCTACATGATCAAGGCAACCCCGTGCGCGTGCGCGGAAGGTCACTGTCGGAGATCTAATTTAATGATAAACTTTCAGAAATAAAACCATAAACTAAAGGCCCCACAACGACCATCTAGATAGGGACGAGAAGCCCATCAGGGACAAATCACCGCCGGACCACGAAGGAAGGGCATAGGATCTCGTCGGCCCGGGTAGACAGACATGCGCCCGGGCAGACGTAAATCTGTCTCGCCCGATGCAGGGGACAAGGCGGCTTCACAACCAATGGAAGACATGAAGGGCACCGATGGTAGGGAAAAGACCTATCTACCCCCTTCTAGAAGGTGGTAGCTACAACTCCGTAGACGCTGACGGTGCGAACGCCGATAAGAACGAAGGTACGCCATCCTGAGGATCGTACACCCTGTACAAACTGGAGCTCAGGATAATGCCCTAGTCCCTACCTAAACGGAGACACATCGAGTCCTCCAATCCGGGACGGGATGGCATAGGGCCCCCATGATAGACGGGGCCTGCGGAGCAACGACCACCCATGTGTGCCTCCGAACCCCTACAAGGACCCTCCGAACGGG
>CM039137.1:15813393-15878468 GCA_022036555.1 Microstegium vimineum | reverse complement strand
ATTCAGAGAAGGCAAGAGCCAATAGGGTAGAATATATTTCAAAAAGATAGGCAAAAGTTGAATCAATCGACCCAAGCTGCATTCAAAAGTCAGAGTCGAGCCTTCAGTTTGGCTTTCCTAGGGGGTGTTGAGTACCCTGCATTCGGCAGGCCTGGCCGACTATCCTGGTTATGGTCAGTCAGAGTCTGGTCCGAATGGTACATGTGACCATGTTTGGTTACACGTACGAGCAGAGACGAGCCAAGTCGAGAACTACGTTTGGTTTGCCTGTATACAAACGTTTTGTGACACTAAACACTGAGCCCGGTCACTCTGTTGCGCTCTAGCGAGCCAGGCTCTGGAAAAACGCTCTCTCATATCGTATCTCTAGGGTCTGGCCCAAGCTGCTTTGGATCTCGTGCAGCACAGACTCCAAGAGCTGGAGAGCACGAGTCACCCTCCTGCCCCGTTACCAAACACACCCGTGTCCACGGTTTCCGTATTTCAGTTGTCAATTCCATTAAATAACTACATGGCATGTGCCAAGTAGGGCAGTTAGCCACCAACATTTAGTTTATGCAGCAAATAAAGCTCGTTTGACAAAGCTCAACTTCACTAATAATTTTTTTTAAAAAAAATAGGTTTATGAACTGTTTTGAAAAACTATTTGGCGAAACATAGCTTTAAGCATTGTTATAAGAGAGAAATAAGGAAGAGAGTTATGAAAATCTGCTTTTTTAGCCTTTTGTGAGAGAAGAAAAAAGATGTTTGACAAAAAAAAACTTCACTCATAAAGCTATTTTAAGAAAAGATATTTGGAAAAAAAAACAGTGAAGCCATATCGAACACTGTGGAGTGGTGGGCCAACTGGGTTGGATGACTGCTGCTCGTGGGCTGGACTCATCTCGGCACCTGAGTTTCTTGCTTGCGATAGAACATAGAGGCCTAATTTCGGTTATTCGATACATTGGTTCGGTTTGGAATAGAAATCGAAACCGAAACCGAACACCGAACAATACAGAATTTGAAACCGAAACCGAAACCGAACCGAAAAACCGACATTTCGGTTCGATTTAGGTTCGGTTCGGTGTTCGGTTTTCGGTGAAAATGTTCCCAGACTGATCGAACAGAGCCTAAATCTAACAACTAATGATCATAATTGTTTGGCCCTATCATCGCACCAACACTCATTGGTGTCTCAAGTTCTGAAAAGCAGGCCTAGGATCATCATTGATGCAAAGGAGTTGTTGATCTTAGGCCTACTACCCATGCATCTATTGCACTATTGTCTGCTATTTTTACCATGTTTTTTTCTTATAACTAGTGTCACGGTTTCGGAACCATGGCCAAACATCGGAATTGTTCGTCGGAGGTCGGTGTGTGGGTCTGTGGTGTCTCGGACACTCGAAACACGGAAGGGACATAAATTGGTTTATGTTGATTTAGATTTTTTAGCACTATGCCCAGCTGTATAGTGATCTCTTTTTTTCTCGATTGGGTGCTCAATCCGTTTTTCATTAAGAGAGGGTGTAAACAAAAACTCTCGCGTAGATTGATATTAAGGGTCATATCCTATAGCTCGCGCGTGCATGAGTATGAAGTATATAATTTCTCAAATAGACTTCCGTTACATTTTCTTGTTTTGAGATTTCTTTCTTGGTAGAGACCAGAACCCAACCCTCCCGTTCGCCTCCCACGCGGGGCGTCGCGGGGAACCCCCCCCCCCCCCCCCCCAAACCCTAGCGCCGCTCCTTCCTCCCTCTCCCCCTGTCGCGTCGCCGCCAGAGCTGGCCGCCGGCATGGCCGCCCGCCCGGCCGGGATGGCGGCGGCGGGGCCTCCCTCCTTCTTTCAGTGGCGCGCGCGGCACCTGGCCGGCGGCCCTTCTCCTTGAGAGCGGCGTGGAGCTTGCCGGGGGAGGCCGTCGCGGCTGCGGCGGCGCCGGCTGGAGCCCGGGCCGTCACAGGGGACAGCGACGGGGGTTACCTCTCCTTCGCGCGCTCCCCCTCTCCTCTCTGACGACGAAGACGGCGGCGGCGGGATTCGCTAGTCCGGCGCCCGGGCTGCCGGATCTGGTGCCCAGGCGGCCGGATCTGGCCGGACCTGTCCGGTGAAGGCGGCAGCGACGACGCGGCGGTTGTCAGGTTCACAGGCGCTAGGGGTGGCTCCCTCCTTGCCGCCCCTCCCTTTGGCCTGGTTGCTGCTGTAACGTCTACTTCGGCGACGGACGGGCCCCACAGGTCAAGTCAGGAGGCGGTGGTGTTGGCAAGGGCTGCCGTGGTTGGGGCTTCGCGTCCGGATCCAGTGGCCCTAGGGCTGGGGCGGTGCCCACGGTGGGACGCTCGCCTTGCGTCTACTGGTGGCAACAGTGATGGAGGCGGGTGTCTAGGCTAGCGGCGGCGGTCGGCAACGACCTCGTCGTGCGGCAGGTGTTCGCGCGCGCGGGGTATGGCTGGTTCTCGGCACGTGGTCTGGTCGGCGGGGGTGGCTGGCGCAGCTTCGGCTGCCGTGAGTAGCCGGCGCGCCTGTGCCCCCCTGGTGAGGCTTTTGCAGAATGGCTGGCAGCAACGACGTTGGTGACGTGCTGGGACCCGACATCAGGGCTGGTGTTTGTACTGGGGTAACCTGGGCGAAGGCCCGACGATAGTGACGCCTGTGGGCGCCATGTTCCCCGTTTGGGGCGTCGTGGCCACATCATTTCCACGGGTGAAAACCTGGTCCTCTTGGACGAGCAGCGGCGGCACATTGGACGTCGTAACCTTCCTGAAGGCGTCGCTGTGGAATCGACCCGATCCTGATGTCTCGTAGCAGGGCGTGTGGCCATGGTCGGAAGTCGGAGCTGCTCTTGCGTTATGCTTGAGCTGGGCAACGATGACTGACTATGGCTTCCTGCTTCGGGAGCTCTGGTCTCTTATTTTGCTTGGGTTGTCGTGTACTCGGTTGTGTGCGTGGGTAGGCTTCGCCGTCGTGGCGTTTCACGCCACGTTGGCTGCCTTGTATATATTTGCTATCTGCTTATCAATCGAAGCCGGTAACACGGATCTTTCGAAAAAAACATTTTCTTGTTTTTATTATGATTGCAAATCCAGTTGGAACATTGGTTGAATCTACACTATTATTCTATGGACGTGTCAAGACATAGGTATTGAATTCTTGTTTTTTTAATCTCTTTTGATAGGTTTAACCTATTGCAATATAGAATTATGCAACAAATGTGACCCTTAGCCCTTATGAGTGAGAGGTGTATTTTAAAACTTTACTGAACTTTGTAATACAATAAATTTTTATTCAGGTGCTTGTTCCCACATGTGGAAATCAAACTACAATTTTGTTGGGTAATTTAATTCAACTATTTACTAATTATAATTTATATGGACTATTTATTTATATATTTTATTCATCCTAATTTTTTATATATTAAACTATTAACTTTTCGTAGCTTTAATTTACACTTACCTTTACTAATTACGTTTTGTAGAGACTCTTTACTTAGGTATTTACTTTCCAACTTGCATGGAAACCAAATTGTTTTTTATTAATTAATTATTTATTTATTTTGCATTAGGCATGAACCTTTTTGCTTTAATCTAAGCCGTCTGATATGGTGTTATATATTTTAGGCTCTACAAATTCTAGTAATTTTGTTGCTCTTTAGTAATGAAAATCGGCTTGGTGGAAAAAAAAAGATCATAAAAAATTCCACCGATGTGGGTTTCTTGATTAATGTAAAAATTGCTACATGTTATGGGTGAACGTGATGATATATTATTGAAATATAAGATACTGTTTGGTTTCTGGGCAATTTGTTTTTTAAAAAAGACAAGTGTTAAGAAAAAATTTCGAGATCAAGTCAAAGTTGAATGAGTAGTCCCCGGATGCATTCAGGAGTCAAGAGTCCATACTTGAATTTGCCTGGGCGATACCAGTGTCCATGGTCTCCGTGTTTCAGTTGTGAATTCCATTAGACCACCGCATCTGCGAGGTACAGTGCCAAGCATGGCAATCAGTCAGGACAAGGTATTCACTGAGAATCAAGCCAGTGCTTGAGACTCCCTTCAAAATACCAAAACTTTTTCAGATTCTCTGTCACATCGAATCTTATATAAAGGATTAAATATAGATAAAAAAATATAACTAATTACACAATTTGAACGTAATTTTCGAGACGAATCTCTCAAACATAATTACTCTATAATTGGACAATAATAACCACATGCAAACAAAACGCTACACTACTTTACATCTAAATAATTTTAAATCTAAACAAAGTCTGCAGCAAGTCTAACAACCCTTTAGAACTTCACCGTCAATCACCCGCTGACCTCTGAACCAAAACCACCAATCTACGGCGTTCCCATCTCGCCAGAAAGCTCCACAACTCAGTCATCGTTTATTCATACTTCCTCCAATCTAAATTACAAGATATTTGACTTTTTTGGCTCTAAGTTTGACCACTCGTCTTATTCGAAAGATTTATGCAAAAATAGTTAAATTTAAATTATTTATGAAGAACTTTTATTAATAAAGCAAGTCACGATAAAAAAAATATTTTGTACAATTTTTTAAATAAGATGAATGATCAAATTTGATGTTAAAAAAGTCAAACATCTTATTTTTTAAAAAATGGAGGAAGTAGTTTCATACGGTTAAAAATGGATGAGATGGGGCCATTGGATGTGGTAGTACTACGTGTCGACCATGCTACAAGTTTTTTTAATTCATACGCGCTATTTCCCTTCTCCAGATCCCGCAGTGCGGGAGCCTACGGCACTAGGTACGCCCCCTTTATACGACTATGCTACAAAAGCTGTGTAGCAAACATGCTGCCGACAGAAAAATGCAAGCTTGTTTTTGAGCTACACCATCTGACTGGATGGTACTCTGCATCGAGCCATCCACGCGGCGAAATATTGCCACTAGCCAATCCCCACGACTCAGCGACTCAGATCAGAAACGCAAAAGGCCAATCGACACGGACCGACCGACGGACGCGACGCGAAGGTGACGTAGGACGCACCAGCTAAAAAAAGGCAGGGCCGTTTCCCCGACCACCGCCCGACGAATCAGCGCCCACTACTCCTCCGGCCACCCCCCCTGCCGGCGACGACCCACAAGGGTAGCGATCCACGCAGGCGCGCGCGGACACACGATGGGCGGCCGCAAGCTCGCGCTGCTGGTGGGCATCAACTACCCGGGCACCAAGGCCGAGCTCAAGGGGTGCCTTAACGACGTCGACCGCATGCGCCGCTGCCTCATCAATCGCTTCGGCTTCGACGAGGCCGACATCCAGGTCCTCACCGACGCCGACCGCTCCGCGCCGCAGCCTACGGGGGCCAACATCCGCCACGCCCTCGCCCGCCTCGTCGGGGATGCCCGCCCCGGGGACTTCCTCTTCTTCCACTACAGCGGGCACGGCACGCGGCTGCCCGCCGAGACGGGGCAGAACGACGACACCGGGTACGATGAGTGCATCGTGCCCAGCGACATGAACCTCATCACAGGTGCGATCGGGGGTTTCATTCTTCCCTCGGTGCTTCATTTTTCCTCTTTTTAATTATTGCAAATACAACTCTGGAAAATGGTAAAGTGATACGATCAGCGTTTAGTCTGATGCCTTGAGATGTGAATCTAAGCGTGGAAGCAGTTGGTCAACACCTACCTGATGTGGATCTGTTCGTGGATCTGCTCCAGTCCAAATAGTTGGCATAGCTTTTGCAGTTTTGTTATCCTGTGATGATCTGGAAGCATGTGCTTAAGATTGATGATTAGGCTTCTCCATTTGCCAGTTTCACACCGCGAGAACTTTGTATAAGTCTGATCTGCAATATCTTTAGTGGTTATACTATCTGATTGAATTTAAGATATGTCTGGGACACAGGTCGATTCCGGAACTGTTTGGATAGGACTATATGACTGCTTTTCTTATGGTGTTATTAACGTGTAAACCAATTTCATAGAGTACGTTACAATGTTTGGAGGGGTTATATCTTAGAGTTGGATTACATGGCTCACTGATAATAACTAGCAAAAGAAGCTAGCACTATTTTGACTATGCAAATTTGTTTACCAAATTGGTTTTCATTTGGTCATTTGGAAACATGGTAGCAAATGGCAATGAATCAGTTACATAGGTTACTCAGATAACTTAATTAGCAATGAAGGTTTTGAGTCTAATGAATCATTTAATTCCATCCAAGTATAACTGAGCATTTGTTGATTGCAAAGATCAAACGTCTTCACAGAAGGATGATGAAATTCAGTTCAGCTCATGCTTTTCTTTTGTTACTTTTCATGGACAAAGTTCAGCGTCAAAGTTAACTTGTTTCGATCTGCAGATCAGGATTTCAGGGAACTCGTGCAGAAGGTCCCTGAGGGCTGCCTATTCACCATCGTCTCTGACTCATGCCATAGTGGTGGCCTGCTGGACAGTGCTAAGGAGCAGATAGGTAATAGTACCAAGCAGAATAAGACCGAATCCCGTGAACCTGATGAGCGTCCTCGTTCTGGTTCTGGCAGCGGGTTTCGGTCATTTCTCAAAGAGACTGCCCGTGATTTGTTAGAGTCTGAGGGGATTCGCATCCCTCATAGCCGCCATGGGGGTGATGACCAGGACGATGCTTACGCACAGTCAACTGGAGATGGCCGCACCAAAAACCGCTCCCTACCACTCTCGACCCTGATAGAGATGCTCAAGGAACAAAGTGGGAAGGATGACATTGATGTGGGTTCGATCCGGATGACGCTATTCAACATGTTTGGCGATGATGCCAGCCCAAAGATCAAGAAGTTCATGAAGGTCATGCTCGGAAAGTTCCACCAGGGGGAGTCAGGTGAGCAAGGCAGTGGTGGTGGTGTCCTGGGCATGGTTGGTGCCCTTGCTCAGGAATTCTTGAAGGCTAAGCTTGAAGGCAACGAGGAAGAGGCTTTCAAGCCAGCATTACAGCAAGAGGTTAACAGTGTTGACGAGGTGTATGCCGGGACTAAGGCCTGGGCACCAAACAATGGCATTCTGATCAGTGGGTGCCAGACTAACCAAACATCAGCGGATGCAACCACACCTCAGGGTGTCTCATTTGGTGCTCTGAGCAATGCTGTCCAGACCATTCTTGAAGACAAGCACGGGAAGGTGACAAATAAGGATCTCGTGATGAAAGCACGTGAGCTGCTGTCCAAGCAAGGGTACACTCAACAGCCTGGGCTATACTGCAGCGACGAGCATGTTCATGTTGCTTTCATATGCTAAAACTTGGATTGCTACAACCATATTACTTTCCTCCCTCCTTTTGTGTTGATCGGTGCAACAGAGTTTGAAGTTTTTCTCCCCTTGTACCTTACAATTATATTGTATCACTGTTGCTTGAGGATATATGCTTCAATGGACTATGTCAATATTGAAATGACTTTGAGAAATGTTTCTATATATGAACAATACAAACACTTGTATCATGAGCTATACCAACCTGTAAGCTGCACTAAATATATCAGTTTTCCTACATACCGTCATCCCAGTAAACTTAGTTTATATCATTTCTTATGATGGTTCTAGTCTGCGTGTCTATTTTCAGAGTTTCAGTTGTGTTCCGGCTTTGTTTATGGAGGCCATTACGATTACTATTTCTCATTTGTAGCTGTGTTCCAGCTTTTGTTCATGGATGCCATTACAATTACTATTTCTCATGTCCAATGTTTTTGTCATGCTAAGTTAATACTGTATAAGACTGCATATGCCTCAGGCAGACTCTTGTTTGCTTCCTAACTTCGATTATGTTTGTACCTTCTCCTGTAAAACCATTAATCGTCACTATATCAGTATTTCCTGTGATGTATTAGTCTTGTCTCGTACATCTAGCAAACCTTGTATGCAGACATCAAAGGCAAATGAGTTCATTAACAACAATGCAAAACTGGAGACAATTCAATGTGGATCTTGGTTATAATTTTAGTTCTATTGTAAGGGTCTGTTCACAGCAGTCGTGCAGAAATTTGACAAGCTGTTCAATTTCACATGAAAGACGTACGAACATGGATTTATTTTTCTCAGGTTCCAAACATGCCCTAAAATTTACTCTTGTTCTATTTAACATTATTATTACTCCAAATTGCAGATTGCAAATTCTTGCGAAAATCCCTACTCTTTTTATCTCAAACGAATCACACAACTGCACAAGTCCACATTTATTAGTATGGCTAAAAAATGATAGAAAAATATAGCCAAAGCAGGAAAGAAATTAAAACAACCAGCAGTAACCGAAAAGATTAGTGCGTTGCAATCTGCAAATATGGATTCCACTGCTTGTGAACTTCTCTATCGAAACAAAAACTTATGAATAAAATGAGCAACAAAATCTTCAGAGTAACTGAACCACATATAGGTGTTGTTTGGTTTAGGAATTGTAACGCAGACATCAATGGAATCAGAAAGTAGTGCTACTGCTAACGGTAACAAAGTAGGTGGCGGCGAAGGCAGGATGGGATGTGGTAGGCCGGTGGATGTGGGACTGCAGCGCTATGGAGAAGAGCCGCCATGAAACGCCTCGCGGAGCTGAGATGCAAACGAGTCGCGAGTCGAAGATGATGGGTGTCGTCTTGCGTGGTTCCGTGCCATCCGATCCGATCATGTAAGGATGGGAGCGGTATCCGTTTTGTACATCACTGTATCTGATTGCGGCTGAGCCGAAAACAAACACGATTAAACGCAAGCACTTACCATCGCAAAGGGATTATGTTACAGGGAAGCGAACCAAACGCTATCATAGTTGTATATCCCTCAGCAGAACGAGCAATAAAAATGGCGAATTCAATTTGGAAGGCTCATGCTGAAGGCAAAGTAAATTTTTTTGCATGGCTGTTGGTGCAGGCAAAAATCTTAACGGCTGATAAACTTGTGTTGAGGCATTGGCCTTGCAACCCAATCTGCTCACTTTGTGACCAGGAAGCGGAATCAGCTGCTCATATTTGCATTCACTGTCCATTTGCAAAGGAAGTCTAGATGCTAGTAAAAAATTGGGTTGGAGATCAGATTGTACTCGTTGATGACAGTGTGCAGACTTTGAAAATTTGGTGGGAGAAATCTTTGCAGGGGAGATCAATAGATGAGCAGAAAACCTCAGCGGCCATCTTGATGTATTCGGCTTGGAATATCTGGAAAGAGCGCAACCGAAGAACTTTCGAAGGGACAACAAAATCATCAGCCCAAATCTTGAGGCTGATCAAGGAAGAGTTATATCTCTTTAGTAGAGCTTTGGGAAAATTAGAATTACCACCATGAGTATCCTCTTTCTTATATCTATGTTTATGAGTTTGAGTGGTCTTAAGTATGTAAGAATCCTATTGCTGTGACTGGTTTGCTTCCCTCTTATATGATAATAGCAGTGCTCCTGCTAATTTTCCAAAAAAAAAATCTTCTGAACTGAATCATAAATGTTGTATCTTCCTCGGCAAAACGATCTGCTGAAAGAATCGAACATAGACACATAACCTGACCTGAAACCATACTCATAACTCCCATTTTATTTTATTATACGCAAGCGACCGTGCCAGAAACAGAATTAGATCATTACGGGCACCGAAACAACGATCGCCGTCACCCTGATCACGCTAGATCACCCGGAGGCAGGGCTGGTGGCAACGTCGTAGCAGCACTCGGGGTGGTAGAAGCAGCACGCCGGAACCGACAGGGCCGTGGGCCCAGGCCCATGCCTGCCCTGCACCGCCGACGCCGCCATCGCCACGAGGAGGCAGACCTTGACGACGAGAAGGACCAGGAACGCTCGGAGGCTGTCGTTCGCCATGGCTGTCCTCGATCGATCGATCGGTCTCCAGTCTCTACTCTCCAGGGAGCGCCGCTGATGTGCCAACCCTATATAATGTAGTAGGAATGAAACGCCCTTGTGAACCTGGGTTTATTGCTGTGACTCTGTGATGAACGGCAGATGGCAAATGAGCTGGTGCATTTACTAGCATTGAAGCACAAATTAAGGCCAAGATTTTGCGCATCAGACTGGCTAAACACCAGCGTAAGCTCGGCTGGTCCGTGTTCGGGCTGAAGGAGAAGCAGGGGCCGGCCCAACAGCCCATGGGCTGGTATAACGGTGGTGTACTGTACATGGGCCTGTTTATGGCATTTAGATTTGTCATTTTTCCTTTATTATATATATAAAAAAGATATTTCTGGTTTCCTGATCAGTTAGGACCTGTTTTTTACATTCTCACTCTAAATTTTAGATCTCTAAATTTAAAGTTCTAAATAGATGGTCTAAAACTAGTTTTAGGACACATACAACGCTGATAAATGAGCCGTCTGTAGAGCAACACATTTGCCAAAAGCCCCTTCACGCGCAACAGCCGAGGCATAGTCGACGGCACCGGCCCGTGCTCCGAGAAATTGAATAGCCAGCGCCGATCCTGTGCGAAACTGCGGATCCTCTCCTATTTAGCTTCTTCCCTTATCTGAATTATACACACATCCGCTCAATCTTTTAAAATCCATTTAAAATAAAAAAACAAATCTAAAAATCATGATTCAAATTTATTTAGGTTCGTTTATCTCAGACTATACTCTACAAGTGATAAAACAAATGTTACTCGTATCAGTGTAAGTTTTTATATAAATATATTAATATACTATTTATATTAATGGTTTGTCTATAATATTTATGTTTTATTTTTTATAAATATAATAATATACTATTTATATTAATGGTTTGTCTATTATATTTATGTTTTATTTTATATAAATATTTTAATATACTATTTATATTAATGGTTTATCTATAATAATTATGTTTTATCACGCTCCTAGAATTACTAGTGTAAAAAATATTATAATTATATAACTTAATTATGTTTGATTTGTTTTGTATCAACTAGCTACACCTTAGTGTACAAGGATCATATTCATACTTGATCATGACTGGACTGTCTATTTAGCCGTCTCTATGAGAGTTTTAAATACTTACAGACAATCTGATGTCTGTGAGTTGTACGTGCCCTTAAAAACTAAAAAATATATGATGCGAAAAAGCATTGCCAAAAAAAATAGCTAAAAACATGTTGTTTGAATTCTAGTTTCAAGTTATTTTGGCCATAAACAACTTACAAACTATATCACATAGTTCCCTAGTATGAGCACAAGTGTCGCTCGATCAACTAGTATGAGCACAAGTGTCACTCGATCAAATCAGCGTCACTTGATATCGAAGAGTACTTTTCACCTGACATTGATCGGTGCCCCAAGATCGTCTATTTTTGTTCCAACGGTGGTGACATCAGTACATCACACAACGAGTATCTAATTCCTTCCGAGACCAGTCTCCCACTTTCCCCTCGGCCGGCCTTGCTGCCTGCCACCTTCGCCGTTGGCGAGACATTCACGTGGCGGCGATCAGCAAAGATCCCTTCACCTTCACTCACGGCATTTCCCTGGCTCCACAAAACCTTCCCTCCAGCTCCACGCATGCCAGTGCCACAGCCTTGTCAATGACGTCGGTGTTAGCGCCGGCCTCTTTCTCCCTGTCTCGCCCGGCGGTCCGCCGGGCCGTGGCCTCGGCCGGCCCCGCCGCGACGCTACGCCGAACGAGCCTCGCCGCCGCGTTCCCGCCGGAACGGTCGCTGGGCTCCGATTCCCTGGGCGCTGGCGCGGACCCGCGGCTGGCGATCCACGTTGCTTCGCGCTGCCGCTCTGCGTCGTCGGCCGGTCGCGGCACGGCGACGATGGCCAAGAGGAGCGTGGGCGATCTCGCCGCGGCGGACCTCGAGGGGAAACGCGTGCTCGTGCGCGCCGACCTCAACGTGCCCTCGACGACAGCCAGAACATCACCGACGACACCCGCGTCCGCGCCGCCATCCCGACCATCAAGCACCTCATTAACAACGGCGCTAAGGTCATCCTCACCAGTCACCTGGTAAGCCTCGATTACTATGGTGTTATCCACGCACATGTCTCCCATATGAATGTACATCAGACTCCAATTGGTTCGGTACTTCGATCAAATCCATAAAACTGAATGACCGATACATGTATTAGTTGTGGATTCAGACATACTGAGTAGTAGTAATAAGACTGAATGACTAATACATATATTAGCTGTGTATTCAGAGCTGCATTGGCACCTGTGTGTATGCTGGGTGACATCTTCTTTGGTGTTTTGAGATAACACGGGCATAATATTCCTTAGCATTCTTCTGCAATTCGTTTTTCTGTCTTCTAAGATAACTGAACCTGCACAATCGAATTACCAAGAGATGTAGTTAATTCTGCGTCAGGGAAGCTAGTGTTCAAGTTTACATGTCCCAGATCTGGCATAATATTTCAATGTGGATTATGTAGGGGTAGTACCGTAGTAGTTCTTTTTCGGGGGAACTAAAAGTTATGAATGATTTCCACTTTGTATTTGCTGCTGGTGAAACGTTTACTAGACAACACTTATGACAACGTAAGTTTGACGAGGAGTGGATATGCAGGGTCTCGGGTTAAACCTTTATTAAACGACATTTTTCTCGTTCTTTGTTGTCCCCATTGCGGATGTGCAGGGTCGCCCTAAGGGTGTTACTCCCAAGTTTAGCTTGGCTCCCCTTGTACCAAGGTTGTCTGAACTTCTAGGCATACAGGTACCTTTTGCTTTCACAATGATACAATGTCAAAATTAATGCTCATCTATTGCTTTATTTATGTTGAAAGTATATCGTGTGCACATGCACAAATAGGTGCAAAAGGCAGATGATGTTGTTGGACCAGAAGTTGAGAAATTGGTGTCTGCACTGCCAAATGGTAATGTTGTGCTCCTTGAAAATGTTAGATTCTACAAGGAGGAAGAGAAGAATGACCCAGAGTTTGCAAAGAAGCTTGCCTCCTTAGCTGATCTTTATGTGAATGATGCCTTTGGAACTGCTCACAGAGCACATGCGTCAACTGAGGGAGTTACCAAGTTCTTGAAGCCCTCTGTGGCAGGTTTCCTTTTGCAGAAGGTTTGTGTCTTTTATGTCAATAATATCCTGATCAAGGATAGTTTAAAAGCAAATGCCATTATTTCTTTTTCTTTTTCTGTATTTCTCTTCCATGAACAGGTCTAGTTCTTCAGTTTCCTGATCTACACAAAATAAAATCGCAGGAGCTTGATTACCTTGTAGGAGCCGTTTCAAACCCCAAACGACCATTTGTTGCTATTATTGGTGGCTCCAAAGTGTCATCTAAGATCGGAGTTATTGAAGCACTATTGGAGAAATGTGACATCCTTCTCTTGGGTGGTGGTATGATCTTCACGTTTTACAAGGCACAAGGACACTCAGTAGGTTCTTCCTTGGTTGAAGATGACAAGCTTGAGCTTGCGACCTCTATCCTTAAAAAAGCAAAGGAGAAGGGTGTTTCCCTTATGTTGCCAATTGATGTGGTCATCGCTGATAAGTTTGCTCCTGATGCTAGCAGTCAGGTTGGTTACATTTATTTGTAGCAGTATTATCAAGGCGTGCATGAAACTTTAGAAAAAAAAAACAGCTGCTCTTGTATCGATGTATGCACGCAGTGATGGTCTGAACATGAGATTGCTCTTCAGGTTGTTCCTGCATCTGCAATTCCTGATGCATGGATGGGTCTGGACATAGGTCCTGATTCAATTTCGGCATTCAGTTCTGCCCTGGAAACTACTCAGACAGTCATTTGGAATGGACCCATGGGAGTTTTCGAATTTGACAAGTTTGCAGTTGGAACCAAGGTAATGCATGAAGTCATTGTTTCTGCTATGACACTGTTAAGGAAATTGTATAAAGAAACTTGACCATGAATTCTCTTCTTTAGGCAATTGCAAAGAAGTTAGCCGAGCTTAGTGGCAAGGGCGTCACCACAATAATTGGTGGTGGAGACTCCGTTGCAGCTGTTGAGAAGGCAGGTGTCGCCGACTCTATGAGCCACATTTCAACTGGGGGTGGTGCAAGTTTGGAGTTGCTGGAAGGGAAGGAGCTCCCAGGAGTAGCTGCACTGGACGACGCTTAGTGTCTGCACCGCCACATTAAGCTCCATTCTGTTGAATCTTCAAGACTGTATTTGGAGATACTCTTCTTCAAGAGGCCTTATGGGTCACAAGAACACAAAAGAAACTCTAAGGCGAGGAGAAGAGGGAGCTTGTATAGAGGCTTTGACAAAATGTGGACTACTCTCCATATCCTTGTTAAATGCTTGCAATAGAGATTTTGGTGAAAAATTACTCTCCAACAACTTATATCCAAATATAGTTATTTTCTATTCTGGATTTTTCGCTAGACAAAAATATAAGACGGGAATGATTCTCTAGAGTGAGTATGATATATAAAAAAATTGTTGGAGAATAAAAAGATATAAAAGCAATTTTTTATATAAATAACTCTCTAAATGGTGATTAGAGAGTGAGATTTAGAAAGGTTTTTGGAGATGCCCTGAGAATGAGGCTTAAGAGAAATAGACAAGATCATCAGGGAATTCAAGTTGCATATTTATAGGCTAGAAAACTACTCTAGATCTTCTTGGTAGGAACTAACTCTAGAACTGTTGGGAGTCCTACACCAATTAGAATTAGTATAAGACTGAAGGAAAAATCTCTTGAAGAATCTGATGGGACAAGCAGAGTCCATCTCACATGAAGAAAACTTAATTAACATATACTATTTCAAAAGTTTCAAATGCATCTACCTGGATTTGACAACTCTTGTACAACAAGGGCACGTATTACGTACCTGACTCGGACACCGAGATTCGGTCGAGATCAACTAAACGGGCCTCTCTTCTGCAGCAGTGTGGCCTGAAAGCCTTCAGCCTTTTGGCCCATTAGCTGAAGCCGTGCCGTATCGAAGGCGGTGCTCATGTTGTCGGGCCGAAAGCTGGAGCCCGGAGGCCAAGAGACCGCGGAATCGGATCCCCTTCCAATAGGAAACCGGGCTTGGCGATTATATATTCCCCACCCTGCCACACCTGCCCCCCAGCCTTTCCTAATAATCCATAGCCGCCGCGCCGCATAGAATTTCATAATCCAGAGTGCTTGTCTCTTGCTCTTCGGTGAAGAGGGAGGCGTGATGATGCATGAGGAGAGGATCTCGCCTCCTTCGAGTACAGGCGTGAGCAAACCCGCCAAGACCGAGGAGGAGGCGGCCCCCTGCACACGGATGAGCGGATCGGAGAAGGGAAAGCTGAAGAAGAAGTTGGTGATCGACCGCATGTTGTCTGTCCCCGAGCACAGAAAGCCCTTCCCGATGGTGGAGGAGTCGTTTCTTGCCAGGATCCACGATCCCGCGGAGCGCGAGAAGTACATGGGGTGGGCAGAAGTCTACTACAAGTCGCAGGAGCAGATCAAGCGGGAGCAGCAGTACGCCCGTGAGGAGCTTGACACCCTTGGATACGTCGAACGCGAGGTTGAGGTCACCGATGACGAGGACGATGCCGGTGACAATTGATCATCATCTAATTAAGCTTTGGATATCGTTCTACTTCCTCCATCCCAAATTATCCTAAATTAAAATTATAAGTCATTCCAAGAATCTTGGAGAATCAAACTACCTCAAATTTAACCAAATTTTTATAATAATGTAATAACTTTTATGATGTCAACTAAGTATCATTAGATTCTTCATTAATCATATTTTCATAGTCTACTTATTTGATGTTATAAAATCTTTATAATTTTCTCTATAATTGTTGGTCAAACTTGAGATGCTTTGACTCTCCGAGATTTTTGGAATGAGTTATAATTTGAGATGGAGGGAGTAGTTTATTTAGGCTTATTTGTGGCCCATATATTTATTATGGACCCCTTATTAGATGTTGGTGTCTTGTTCAGTATAGTTAGTTTATTTAGTTACCCAGGTGAATTTTATAAGCTTTGTTTAATGGGAGCGTATGCTATGCAAACATACTAGCTATGCAAACTACGTAAACTATAATCAAACGTACACGATTCTAATCCAATTGTTTTAGATAGAGGTGAGACAATTATTCACTTCAACCCTCCCACCTCTATCTTCCTAATCACTTAAACCCTACGCTCCATTATGCCCGGCTCCGTTACGAAAAAAAAAAATCTTGTGGACTCCCATCGGCCGCCGTCGTTACGACTCATCCCGGCCTCCCATCGGGCCCTAACTCGTCGAGCCCCCTCAGCGCCGCCCCTCTCCACGTGAAGATAGAGGTGGGAGGGTTGAAGTGAATAGTTGTCTCACCTCTATCTGAAACCATTGGATTAGAATCGTGTGTGCTTGATTATAGTTTGCGTAGTTTGCATAGCTAGTAGGTTTGTATAAGATACACTCCCTTGTTTAACGGCCTATAAGAGCATCTCCAACAGTTTGCTAAATCACTTGTCATCCCTTAAAATTTGACAAATCAATCAAAAAATACTCTCCAACAGTTTGCCAATTGGACTTGTCAATTCTACACGCTTGCCAAAAGATTGCATCAGTTTGCTATTTTTGTGAGCGCGCATCGACTTGTCATCCTCTCGCTCGCGAGTCCTCCTCTCGGTTTCCCGCATGCAAGTTTCCTCCGCATTTAAGTTTCCTTCCTTTTTAATTTTCTTTTTTTGGTTTGGCAAGTGAGAAATAGCAAAATGTTGGAGATGACCTCTTTCCAACTTGGTAAATTATTATAGCAATTTGCTAAAACATAAGATTTGACAAGTGAGAAATAACAAATTGTTGGAGATGCTCTAAGCGAGGTATAATAGAGTAATGGTTATATGCTATACTCATTCGATTGAAATTATAAGTTAATTTTGACTCTTTTTATATCAACAGAATCATGTGTTGCAACGGAAAAAATAATTATATCATAACTATAACTTTTAAGTTTAAAAGTGTTTTATACTATTACAAAAACAATACTTTAAGTACTGTGAGGTTTGCAAGATTATTTGCGTGCGGTGGATCTCGAAATTTTTGAAATCAAGACAATGGCAGATTGGGATCTCTACCAGTACCACCATTTATTTCCGTCTAGTTTGTCGATGGGCACTTCCACCACCACCTTTTAATTCTCACCAGCAGGGCTAAGGCTGGCTTAACGAGCCAGTTGGCTCGGCTCACCTCGTTCTACTAGCTCATTAAGATAAAGAGTTAGCTTGTAACGCCTCGTTATCAGATAACGAGCTAGATGGCTAACTCGGCTCGACTCATCTAGGAGCTGTCTCGTTACACTCGTGAGGTCATACAAAAACATAAATATAATATATGTATTTATTTAAAGTTTGAGAATAGCAATAATATAAAGTTATCTATTCATAAGCCTACATAATGGTTCCATAATCTATTATTAATATCCATACATTCGTTTAAAACAAAATAGATTCATATAATCTCAAATTTATAGAGTTAAAGTCTAGTTATCAACCAATTGTAAAGTGTGAGACATGAAGTCTAACAAAACTAATAAAAGTTTAAGGTCTAACAACTTTGGTTCATTAGACTCACGAGTCAGATCACAAGCTAGCTCATTATCAACGAGGTAAAGTGTTGACTCAGCTCGTTGAAAAATATAAATGAGATAAGCCGAGCCACTAATGAGTCGAGTCGAGTGGCTAGTCCGCTACATGACCATTTCACTGTCCAGTTATCCCTTATCAGCTAGCAAAGGTACAACGTCACACAGCATAATGCATTCTGACTCAGGTCAAGTTAGAAAGGGCTTCAACTCCATCACTATCTTAGGATCATGGCTAATTTGGAAGCATTGTAATTTTTGTGTTTATGATAATGGAATTCCAAACCTAGTCATGGTCATGTCTGGGTTTAGGAAGGAATTACAACAGTGGTCTCCAGCTGGGGCTCGAGGAATTTCAGATCTCCTTGCCCTGGCTCCCCCACTTTAGGGGCCGTTTGGCAGAGCTCCACGAAGCTGATTCTCTGGGAGAATCACTTCCTGACTGTCAAACGTATTTTTCAGTCACAACTAATTCTCTACTGATTCTGTGAAGTGATTCTCTGAAATGAACTAAGAGACTGAGAGCTGAAAAAAGTAGCTTCATCTGATTCTGTGAAGTGATTCTTCATGCTGATTTTAAGAGTTTAGGCCAAACAATCTAAAAGAATCATTTTCAGCTACAGAATCACTTCACCAGTGAATCAGAGAACACAACTGGAGAATCTAGGAGCACAACTATGGAGTTTTGGGTCTAGTTCTGTAAGTGGTGTTGTCTAGGGGGGTTACAGTCTCTTGATCCCTGTAACTTTTTGTTTTGTTCTTTGGGGTTCTTTCCCCTTTGTTTCTTCTTCTTAATATATTGATGCGTAGTTCTCCTGTGTTTTCGAGAAAAAAAATGCATTCTGACTCGGCATCAACAAATGTCTAAAATGATATGCCGTTTACTATAAAGTGGACACTACTGCCATCTACCGTTTACTCAAGGTATTCCATAAGAAAGATTCTAGACTCTCCAACCCCCCACATTTGTGGTGCGGGTCAAGAGACAACGGATCACATATATTCCAGTGCCCCATAGCTGTCCAGTTTTGGTAGAAAATTGGACTACAGTCAAGTGCCAACCTCCAGTGTAACAATTGGCACAACATTCAGAATATCGGAGGCATTCCAGATTGACCAATACAATGCGTTTGTAACCTTGTGCTGTTGGCAGCTATGGAAAAGAAGGAATGCTTTTGTCTTCAGAGAGGAACAAGCAAATCACTATCAGGCAGCTCATTCTATCATGCAAAGCAGAGGCAAATCTTTGGAGAGCAAGAATGCCAAAGAAAAGTAAAAGAGTCATAGAAGAGTGGACCAAAGTTCTTGACATTTCGGTGAACACTGATCCATTGTAATCTAGAATAGATCCTTTATTTTCCTTCCTTCTCTATCAAAACCCCCTGTACAAATCCCTTGTAATCATGTAAGAGGAGCTACAAATCAATAAAATCAGGTGGGGACTTACCCTCCACCCCAATATCTCCCTCGCACCCTCTCAAATAGAGGAGTTGCATCTCCCCTAATAGACTAGGTCCAAACACAAGTATCACTCTCGCCATTCTCCCTCTCGCCCTCTTCTCCTCTATCACAGTCGCCACCGGCATGTGCACCAAGTCTATAAGGAGGCGTAGCATTGGCTTTGTCCAAATGACAGGGGCAATTGGGCAGCAGCTGCAGTAATACCAAGAAAACATTTTCGTCCCAATTCCCAGGCAACTCAGGGATTTATGTACCAAGTAGTTCTTTCATGTAGGATATCAACTAGCATGACTGACTCACTGAGATAATTTATGCTTTTCACTTTAAGCTCCATTCCCTTCCGAAATAGTACTCGGTGATATGGATGTATGGTTTGCAACATTAGCATTACCACACCATCACCAGATGTAACTTCACTGACACGAAGGCCCTAAACCCCACCCTACCAACAAAGTTCGTAATATTCAGAAAGGATGGAAATCACAGATAAGTAAATTTTGCCCAAAAAAGGATTATTATATATGCCAGGATTGTTATAGTTCAACCAAGCAATCAACAGACACAATAACCTAGCATGTTTTAAAATTTAAATTCTTCCAAAGATAACAAATAGTAGCCAAGTTCTCCATCATGATGATGGCATTTCCTAGAAGACCAAGCAGGACATGATGATCATAGATATTGAGATAGAAATTAAGAGTCAATTGCACAATCTTTTTCCCAATAGAATGAACTAACATGGGTTCTGCAAACACGTTTCAAAATATTCCAACACATGATGTATATAGAAAACCTAAAGGGAAACTAATGATCTTGATGTGCAGAGATTTTCTAGAGTAATAATGGGTATCTAACTATCTATTAACGCAATTTCTTACCAAATGGTATGGAATGCGGAAGTGAGGGACATCCCACGGTATGGAACAGCCTCTCACAGTCAGTCTCACATTTGGAGAGAGGAAGGAAACCAATTGCGCATCAGTGCATGTTAACCCTCCTCAATCTCTAAATCATGACTCACAGTCACGGACAATAACATGACCCACAGGAAAGCAAGGATAAGTAAGAACACCTTTTGTAAGACGAAAGGCAACCTTGTTCATGCATCTCAGTTCCATTCCATATAGATCGATTCCATACTGCGCATTATCACTTATCGAGATTATAAACTACTACAGGGTACTAGAAACAACAAGACCAGATAGCTCCTTGTAAACCACACTCGTCTTTTGAGAAAGATCCACAGGAAACTGCTAGTATGAAGCACTTAGGAGGTGAGCAGCTTACCCTTGCCCTTGCCCTATGCTTCCCCATTCTCAAAGGTTTTCCATCTGGATATTGCTCTTGAGTGGCACGTACTCCCCAAGGTACCCTCCAAGGTGCTCATACAATGCAGTCCGGTCAATCTGCTGGTTGTGGAAGGCCTTGGATGCGTAGTAGAAGACGCTCTGCACGAGCAGTCCCAGCAGATTGACACAGACAAGAACGCACACCAGCACGGCGCCCACAAGCAGCCGCCCGGGCAAGGCCAGACCGAAGCTCCCCTCCTCGGCGCTGCCCTTAACGACGGCGGCACGGAACAGCAGCGAGGTGACGCCGCAGACCGCGAAGTAGGAGACGACGAGCGTGGCTGCGGTGCCGGTGCGGCCCTGGAGCAGCTGCTTGCTCTTGGCCATGGCGGCGAGTCCGCAGAGCGGCTCGAGCACGGAGATGACGCTGGCGAGGTGCCAGAGCGCGGAGATGTAGACGTGGATCCCGAGGAAGACGAAGACGACGAGGGTGAGGAAGAGGACGAAGGAGAGTGAGGGCGGCGCGGCGGAGTCGGTGGCGTTGGGGGGGATGAAGGCGACGATGAGCAGGAGGACGGTGAGCGCGAAGACGAGGTGGTAGGCGAGCATGAGGAGGGAGACCCAGAGGAAGGTGCGGAGGAGGCGGGGCAGGATTGGGGGCAGCGCGGCGAGCGAGGAGGAGATGGAGGCCGGCTTGGCGGCGTAGAGCGAGGCGACGGTGAAGACGGCGGCGGCGGTGGAGAGGAGTGAGAAGGTGAAGAGGACGATGAGGTAGAGGAACTGGTAGGCGAAGAGCCTGAGCCACTGCGGGAGGTCCGAGTGGGCGGCGCCCTGGATGCGGAGCATGACGGGGTGGGTGAAGAGGGAGTGCGCGAGCACGGCGAAGGAGAGCGGGAAGACGAGGCAGGCGGTGAGCAGCGCGAAGGTGCGCGGAGCCGCGCGCGGGATCGACGCCGACACGCGGACCAGCTCCGCCGCGCCCAGTGCCGCGAGGTCCGTCGACGCCCCCAGCTCCATCGCCGCGGGTTGCGGGCTTGTGTCGGCCGGCCCCGGTCCCGTTGATTTGGGGGCGATTTGGCGAGGTCTTGCGGGGTCCGCGACCGCCTGTGGGTTTGGGTGGGGGAATTTGGCGGAGTTTGTGGGGGTTCACGCGCGAGGTGGTGGAGTGGAGGAAGAGGAACGGGGCCGCGGCGCTGCGCACAGCAGAAGGTGGGGATCCGCCGTGGAATAGCCTTGGCGAACCGCGTGTCGAGTGTGTGCGGCCAGCCGGCGGGCGGGCAGGCAGCGGTGATCTGAACCACAGATCGGGACCGGGCGAGCGTCGGCGTGCCTCACGTGGGTGCGTCTTGAAGAAAGGCCGCGGCCCGCGGGTGACTTCGACACCAGTATCGGAAAAGATTATTAAGGCATGTTTAGTTCCAACCAAAATCTTAAAATCCAAAATCTCTATTATTTTAGGTTCCAAAATCCAAAATACAAAATATTTTAATAGGATGTTTAGTTCTATTCAAAATTTGACTTTCAATGATGGGGACTATGAGGATGACACACAAACCAATGCAAAGATTCCTTTATTTTAAGTTTTTAAGTCTAAAATCTAAAATGGAGAATGAACCACTTTTTATCAAATATTTTGGGTGGTGTTTAGTTCCATTTTATAAAATAAAAAAAAAACCTAAAATATTTTATATTTCATAGAGAACTAAACACCCCCTAAAATTTAAAACTACAAAAGGAAACCACGAGCGTGTCGTGCCTTCGCGGGCTACTATACTACTAGAACCGATCTCTACAGAAAACTAACACGGAAGAAAAAAAAAATCTCCATTTTACATCTCAGTTTCTCAATTCCTTCAAATCTGTACAGGATCCAGTTACTCTGGACACGGTAGAAAAAACCAAAGCCGAGTCTCTGAGAGCTCGGGTACATTACACACGCCTTTCGCGCTATGTCTGCACCGGCCGGACGGCCGTCCAAAAGCATCAGTCACTGCTTCAGGCCAGTGTTCGGTTCTCTGGCATGCTGAATATAAATACAAATCACCACATGTCATGAAGAGGTAGCACGAGTGTACAAGCCGCCGCTTAACTATGGTTTCTGTGTCGGCGCAGCAGACGACGACGAAACGAATTCGTTCAGTAGGCTCTTGAATTTCTCCTGCTCCTTCTCAACCTCGAGCCGTAGTTTCTGTTCCTGTTCGGCACAAGGAGACCACATTCGTCAGATTCATATAGTCGAGTCATGATTCATTCATTCTTATATATGTGCTCTAATGATCATCATCATGACTGCACAGGGTGGGTGGGTAGAGAATTTACCTTGAGCTCTAGTTCCTTCTCTGACATCTCAAACTCTGCGCACCTGCATTCAGAAAAAAAAAATGCAAAACAAAACGAACATGGTATTTAGAAGCTTTGCCGAAACCACTAGTATAAACCAAGGCAAGATTGTTAGGCTCACTCTTCACGGAGCATCCGGTTTTCCAGCCTCATGTAGGACAATTCCTTCAGTTCTCGCTCTCCCAGTCCCATATATTGAGATACCTGTTTTGTCCACAGAAATCAATATGACAATATGCAACATACAAATTGCATAGCAATCAAGAAGAAAAGGCGGTTGTCTGTACTAACCTGATCAGTAGCGGAGCTGCTGCCAGCCAAATCCTCCACAGCCTTCCTTTTAGACGCAACAGTCATCATGGTATCATCTTCGTTCCTCCTTTTTCTTGTCTCTACCAAATTAGTGCCTGCAGGCGCCATGGAAGGCGATTTTGTCTGGTTGACTTGCACGGTCTGCATGTTTGGCGAGGAGGGTGAGGAGTAGCCGCCCGTAGGCGCTCCTGGTTCAACGACAGCAGTCTCTGTTTTGACAGGTGCTGAGTGGAAACCAGGGGCGGGCGCAAAGGCGATTGGAACTGCATTCACGTAGTTGCTGTTCGATCTTAAGAGTCGCGTCGGAGCAGGTGCACTCCTCTCTGATGGTTCAGAGTTGCCATTTTCTATTTGCAGCATAACTGGAGGAGGAGGAGCTGCACTCACGCGTGGCTGTTTCACGTATCCAATCTTCTCACTGTAAAGATCCCTGAGGAAGAATCGAGACATTTTTTACATGGTGATATTTGAGGCAAAGTAAGAATTGGTGCAAATAGATTTGGGAAATTGAGAGGAACTAACAGATATCAAGAACCTGGAACTTACCAGTATTCGTTAGTCATTTCCTTTAGGCGGTTGATCAGCCTCTGAAACAGCTGTGACTTCTCAAAGTCCTGTTTGTCATGAGTGGGCTTGATGAAGTCTACCTCCAATACTCCAGAGATGCTTCTACCTTTGCTGCTCGCACTACTCAGAACTCTATGAAATGGCTGCAGTAGATTTTAGACAAGGACAATGGTGTGAATCTTAGTTTTATGTGTGTATGCATCCTTAAATAAAGTGAATCAATGTAAGGGGTCAGGAGGAAGCTCACCAAAATAAGGCGATTTTTATGATAGATATTAAATCCGTGCACGCTAATAGTTGGGGCACCCTTTAAGAATCCAATAGTTGTAAGAACCTCAGCCTGAGTCAACCAAAGAGAGTGCATGCAAAAAAGAGAAACAAGCAGAACAAGAGTATGAAACTCTTAATTCATATACAGTAAAGAGCATGTAGACCAACAAGTTATGTGGTGAGGCTAAGAAAAGATAAACCAAGGCGACAAACCTCTTTTATTCTGTAAATTTGGGGTTTATAACTGATGCATTCAGGATATATTAGGTCAGCGGCAATGTGATGGCGCTCAATTTCTTTCCCTCGAAGTATGATCGTAAAGTAATCTGGTAGCTGCAGATACAACACAGACGCATACACCTGCATGCAAAATGCTATGTCAACAACCAACTCTCACTGGTATTGTTTGGGAGTATAGGGAGTGTTAAACTATAGGTATGATACTCACCCTTAGAGAATAGCGTAGTCGATTTGACAAATGATTCTCATTAGCCCTTTTTACAGAGTTGCTAATTTCTTCTGGATTTGGCGCTCCACTAATCATAATATCCTGAAATACAATCAAACAACAACTTTGATGAGCAACCCAGCAGGGACCACAAAAAATATGTTAGACACTCTGACAGTCACTACTATAATTCCGCCTCAGTTAATGCCGGGGGTTGATATTCCTGCCTGCCTCAGGAGGGGTTTAGAAAAGGTCGCGGTTAATCTTTTTTTAGTAGTGAGTATACAACATAAACAAATACAATAAAACAAATTCATATTTTGAAAAAAAAACAATCTACAAAACATAGCAAAATTTATAAGATCAGTTTTATATTGTTGGCAACAATATTCCAATAGACGCAATCATCAGAGTTAAGGATGTTACTTAAACAATAAAAACAATATTTATGTTAAATCATTCAAGTGATATATTTGATGGTTACCTCCAGATTCGTGTCAAAGTCGAGCTCCAAATTACCATCGTCATTGGACCACAAATTGAATACTATAATCTTGGTGCCATGTGGGCCAATGTCACAAAACTGTTCATCAACCATAGATTGGAACAACCATTAGCATTTTAGATAATATATATATATATATATATATATATATATATATATAACTTTAGAGTAAATAAAGTATTGTATCTTTAGACTTCAAATAGATGACAGATGGCAGGTTAACATACATTCTGCATCAGCTCGTCTTCTGTTGCAAAAGGGGACCATTTCAACAACACTGACAAATTTGAGGAGAATTGCTCCGAACCATGACGCTCCAATCGTTGAGTTTGTCCTTTCATTAGATTGCATTTATAATCCACCTAATAAGAAGAGAAAATATATCAACAGAGATTAGGGAAGTGGGGCATATGTACTTATTGAGTGCCTTATGCAAAACACACACACACACACACACACACACACACAGCGTACCACAGGAACTACAACATCTGAGTGTCCAGTTTCCACCAAGAAAGTGTAAGAGAGGAGACCAATAGATTGTGTAGACCCACTGAAAACAAGTAATGACTTGACATTATTTCAATTGATAAAAAGAAGTGGTTTACAAAAGGAAAGAAATTTAAGTAAGGTATATGGCACCTGCTCTTAGTGAAGCGAGTGAAAACAATAGCATCTGCCCCAAGCCGCATTGTGCTAGTCTTAAATCCATTTCCATCTAATCAAAGTGATAAATGCCAAAATGTTAGACAGTGGGTCTCAGGAGATGACTTGCAGATTATAAAAACAAAAGTTGGCAATATACATTGTCCAATAGAAGATCCTGATTGTTTCTCTGAGAATCCAAAGCTCATGCACCGCCTCAAAGAATCAGGATCCATGCCTCCACCATCATCTGCATGGTAACCATAAATTATGTGCTCTAGCAGTTTCAAATTAATACATCGATCTATCCATATTTGCCTAATTATTTAAAAGAAATTCATTACAGTGAAGGCATGAGCAAACTGTCTAGTTCCTATAATCTGTAATAGATCAGTGAACTTTATAACATTGTATATTTAGTTTATTTATTATCCAATCAAATATCACTTATAAAATGCTATCACATTAATATAATATAACAATCAGAACCTTGAATTAGCAAAGCCGGTGATCCATTCCGTTTGTCGATGACTTTGTCCAACAATATTGTTGTAGCACCACCAGTTTCGATCTGTTTGACCAAAAATAATCTAGTCACACATTGAACTATGGATAAACAAAGTGTATGGCTCAGCAAGGAATCTATTTAATTACCTCATCCACAGCATTGTCCAACAACTCTGCAACGGCTGTAACAGGGCAAAGAAAGTAAGACGCACGCAACAATAATTAAGATTGTAGTCTGAAAATGAAGTCTAAAACCACACAACAGCGTACCTCCAAACGGCCATTTATGCGAAGTCGCATTGGAGTGGAGAAATTCAGGGTGGACGCACATGCGATTCTTTAGACCTACAACAACGAAGCAAAGTGGTCAGCTTCAAGCGTTAGAGATATGCTACGAAGAACTAACAGAATTCACATGAAAACCTTCAGCATTATGACATACTCGGAGGTTGTGGTGCAGCAGATCCCCCCGCGGCGGCATCATAATCGCCGGCGCCCCAAAACTTCCTACTCAACCGTGGTGCAGAGCAAGGTCGACGAACCGAGGTACCCTCGAGTGCCTCATCAGCACTAATGGACCGGTAGCTGACGCCACCCGACAGCTCCGAAGCGGCCTTGTTCAGGAAGCATGTGCCTTGAGGCTGAATTTGCGCCAACACTCGAGTGCCACCGCGCTCCAATGGCAATGCGGTTGGCTGAGAAGCGTTGGGGCCGTGGAGGTTTTGCTGGATGGTGGTGGCCACGGTAGGGGAGACGAAAGGCTTGATGTCTCTCTCCGTGTCCATGTAGTTCGTCGACACTTCCTCAAAATGGTCGCTGTTGACAAAGAGTAGGAGCAATTAGTGAGGACATGCACATGTGTTGCAGTTGCAAACCTGAAACCTCAGGTATGGTAAAATCAAGAATTCTAAAAGATAGATCATTTAGAAGAAGAAAACAAATTATTAATTAACTATGACTTTTAGAAGAAAGAAATAACAATTTGTATCTTTATTAATAAACCAGAGAAAATTTGAGAAAGAAAGCTTAGTGTTCCATACAAATAAAATTCACAAAAGGCGAAGAAATATCCAAAAAACAAAATCAAACACAATGTCTCATCATTCAACACATCATGTCGAGTTAATTTGTGCAAACTGCAACAAGATCATACCCCTTCACTTGATGATCGAGGCATAACTCCGCTACACGCATCCAGTTGTGCCCCATGAATGTTCCCTCGTAGCCTAGTCCGCGATCCTCCTAGACTTGCCGTCTCGCCATTCAGTGACTAGCACGACTAGGTAGAACCTCTCTTTGCTTGTCGTTGAACCTAGAGGGTATTGCGGACTATTCCTAACCTAACCCTAACCCTAACCCCAAATCTTAAATTAAAAGACTAACCTTGTAGCAGACGAAGGCGGATTCACGGAAGACGGAGAAGATGGTATCAAATATCGTCGAAGTTGGATTAGAGGGCTAAAACCTGTCGAAGACGGAGATGGTAGGATCCGATCTCTCTAGAGTTGGAGAAGGGGAAAAGAGAGAGATGAAAGAGAGAAATAGTCTTAAGGAAGGAGCACAAGGATATAATATAGCTTTCCTTTTTTGCCCCTCGGTCCGATCAGATAAAAGCCAATATTTTGCCCTCGCGTTAATCGAGTAATTGCAGCCGAACTCCACGTGTTAGACATCCCAATAAGCATAAAGGGACTAAAGATCGATAAAGCTATCATTTCAATAATTTAATTTATTTATTAGCTACTTCCTCCGTCCCTAAATAACTGTTACCGTTGATATTCGTGCCACAAGTTTGACTTAGTTTATAGAAAATACGTACAATTTTTATATCTCTAAATAAATTTATTAAAAATTTAGATTTAAAGATCTTTCTAATAATACTAATATGTAGCATAAATATTAATATTTTTAATATATATTTAGTCAAAAATATTTTTTAGAAAGCACGAATGATATTTAGGGACGAAGGGAGTAGGACATATAATCTATAAATTTTTAAGTGCACTCTTCAAATTTTAAGTGGGCTCTTCAAGAGAGAGAATGAATGTTACATCATTGAGCATTTAAGTAAGAGAGACCCAAACTCCATTGGAAACAATATTCCTAGCCGCTTAATAAGTATCTTCATCAGGTTATTTAGACTCCAGGTATCGTCAGCAACTCAGCACCCACCTTTTTTTAAATTGAAAACTGAAACAATAGAAAAAAAAAGTCGTATTTCACATAGATTCAGTGCCACAGTACATCTTGATAGGATGGAAAATGGCAGGGTGCTGCAGCACGAGAAAGGGAAGAAACCCAAAGCCCGGCAATTTATTATTATTGTTTTACTTTAGAGACCATCTTTCATGAATAATTAGATCACAATTTACCAATTAGCTCAGATGACAAATGCATTAGATTTTAGATATCTGTCCATTCAGTTAGCATGGCTAATCCATTGCTTAAAATAAAAATCATTCAAGCATCCGCCCGCTCAACCTCCAAAGAGCGCTTCACGCCTGAAGAAGGCGGAAGGGAACAAACAGCAAAGGAACCGTCCATGCATAAAGAACAGTTGAATATACAGAGATCCTAGAGAAGCGGAAGGGTCCTAAATATAGATTAACTTGAGGATGGAAGACAGAGAGAAGCAAATATGAAGAAGGAACACAGCCACTACTTAACTTGATGATGGAAGACAAAGAGAAGCAAATATATGAAGGAACACAACCAAATCATGTCTTTCAAGAACAGGAGAGATAAAAACGGCAAAGATACTCTAAAAAAACTTACCACTGGAATGCAGTTCAACCTTGATCTTTTCCTAGTTGCCTTCCAACTGTAGTTTGGTATAGGTAGATCAGATAAAAGAAAGGCTCCAAGGCTTTGAATATCTGTTCTTACCCTTGCAACTACAGATCTTACTTTTGATATGGATCAGATCAAACAATCCCAAGGATTTTAAGGGTTGGTATGATCACTCTTTGAATGCCAATTACCTTGATGGCAATGACAAAACAAAACCCTAGCACTTGCTAATATATTATATAATTCTCTAAGGAAAAACACCAGGGAATCCAAGTTGCATATTTATAGGCTAGGAAACCACCCTAGATATCTTTTCTTGGTAGTAACTAACTCTAGATCTGTTGGGAGTCCTATACTAATTAGAACTAGTACCAAGCCTGAAGGAAAAAATATCTTCAAGAATCTGATGGGAAAAGCAGAGTCCAAGTCCATTTCATATATTAAGAAAACTTAATTACCAAGAAAGCTAGTTAGTTTCCTTGATATATATATGGATGCCAACTATACCATATATATTTCCCTCTCCCTGGCATGGCAGGGTTGTTTTATGCTTTCATGACTTACCTCTATATATATATACCTTTTTTTTTCATAAGTTTCAAATTCATCTACCTGGATTTGAGAAATCTTGTACAGGAAGGATACGTATTTCGTACCTGACTCGGAGACCGAAATTCGGTCGAGATCAACTGAAACTCCGTTTGGAGATGAACCGACAAATCATTATCCAGGAGATGAGAACTAAATGGGCCTCTCTTCTGAAGAAATGTGGCCTTGTCGACTGGGCGGCTCACATGCGGCTTTACCGTCCCGACCCAATGCCAACGCTGGGCCGAGCCACGGGCCCTTGTATCTGATTCCAGTCCGAACAAGCCGCGGCGGCGCCGGCGGGGGCGCCGCGCTGCACCACTGCTGTCTTCCCCATGTCCCTCACCCACCTCCTCGCCGCCGGCGACATCCTCAACGCCCTCCGCGGCGCGTCCTGCCCGTACTCGGCACTCCACCTCTATTCCCTGCTCCGCCTCCGGCTCCGCCCCTCGGAACCATCCTACTTCGCCTGGCGCGCCGCCGTGTTCACCCTCAAGCCGCTTTCCGCCGCTTCTTCCCTCCCACTCCTCACCCATTTCCACGGCCACCTACTCAGGTCCAACCTCCTCGCCTACCCCCACGTCGCCTCCTCGCTCCTGCGCTCTTACTCGCTCCTCCCCGCCTGCTGCCCACCAACTGTTCGATCAAATACCCTCCACCACCTGCAACCTCTACGTCCTCAACGTCATGCTTGCGTCACTGTGCCGCTCCTCTGACCTCGATTCTGCGCGCACATTCTTCGATGGCATTCCTGACAAAGACGTTGTGTCTTGGTCGACCATGCTCGCTTGCTATTTCTCCAATGGTCAACTCGCTAATGGGCTTGCATTCTTCCGTACGATGATATTCACCACCAATATTGCTGTGGATTGTGCCATGCTGGCCACCCTCCTTACGCCCTGTGTGTCAGCTGGCTTTCTACCACTGTTCTGCAAGGCCATTCACGGCTATGCTGTACGCCACTCCGTCCCTGCCAGTATGCACCTCGGAACGGCACTGATTGATTGCTATGCCAAGACCAACCGCATTGACTACGCTACCCGTGTGTTCGCTCAGATGAATAAAAGGAATGTTGTGCACTGGACAATTATGATCTGTGGTATGGGTTCACAATTGCGCAACATCGAGGCTATTCATCTGTTTGGTGAAATGTGTCAAAGAAGAGTGCAACCAAATGAGATGACATTTACAGCTGTGCTCAGTGCATGTGTGAATGCTGGGCTGGTGGAGAAAGGGAGGAAGCTGTTTAAGCTTATGGTTGACAGATATCGCCTTGAGCCAAATATACATCATTATGGGTGCATGGTTGATCTCTATGCGAAGGCAGGGTTGTTGGAGGATGCTTATGAGGTTATCAAAACCATGAAAGTGGAACCAAATGTCATAATATGGACATCATTGTTGGTGGAATGCAAGAAGGCCAAGAATATTGAGATTGCAATCAAGGGAATGGAGAAATTATTGGCACTCGAGATATCTGATGAAAACGCTGGATTATATATGTTGATTTGTGACCTTTATGCTATGGGTGGACGGTGGGATGATGTGTTGAAGATTAGGAGGCTGGTGGAGGAGCGTGATGTGTGGAAGAACAGAGGTTCGAATCAAAGTGGACGACCCCAGGGTTTGTCATCTGCTGTAGTCAGTTGATTCTTAACTTGGGTCCCATACCTCTAAATCTTTGGCAGAAATTGTGAACACAAGACTCTTTGATTTGTTTCATTGTGGAGGTATTCATAGGAGAGGTCTACTTGTTTGATGTAACCCAAAAGTGGAAATTAACAAGATGAATACAAACTTCGCTCAAATTTTAGAATTATATTGAGGTGGATTGTACTTCTGTGGTCCAGTGGGATATTACACTGAAATATTGGAAGAAGGATTTAGGTTATACAGCATGTGCATACATATAAACAGTCAAATTTATTTAAGCAAGCCCAGCTCATTATTGAATTCCTTGGCATCTGGATGACTTTGAAGTTCAAAAAATGCACTTTCTGCAGTCACAGTTCTGTGATCTGGCTTTCACTTTTCTTATTATACTGAAGTTGATAGATGAAATTTGAGCTTTTGGGTTCAGCTCCCACTATTGTTTTTTCTTCACAACTGTGCTAAGGCACGTCCTGCTATTGCCAATAAACTATATTCACGTGGTTTTGTTGCTAACAGTTTCCAGCTCCAGCGTGTTCAGGTGCCATCTCTGCCACTGTCTTTGATTGGACTATGGGATTGATTGCAGAGTCTGCGTGCTACACTCAAAGATAGTTGTATGCGCCTACTGGAAATTACTTTGTACAGTAGAATGGTAACCTGGAATTCTCTTTTCTATATTTAGTCGTTGTATCTGTATCAGAAGCGTCCCAAATAGCAGAAATAAACTGAGGACGTCTTTCTCTTTCCTTTTGGTCAAGAATCAGCATTGGCCTCAGACATTTTTTTGGGGGTTCATGGGCAGTTGAGCCCATCTCAGCAGAAAAAAAAAACAATCATCAGTATATCTATGCATATCAAGAGATCATTATTTCTTGAGGTTTCTTCATGTTTTGGGGGCACAGTCTTGTCTGGTGTAGTCCTGTTAGAAGCCTAACAACCTGTGTGGAGTTGTTTGGACACAGGATTATTGTGGGAATTTATAGGATTTATTTACTTCAAGAATTTGGATAAAGGCATTTTTCTCTTCTTGCTTGAATTATTTAAAATATGCGTTAACTGCTCACTTTACTCTGATGGAAACTTGATTCCATTGGAACATGACCTGAAAATTTGTGACAGACTGAAACTTGGTCAGAACGCGTTCGATTACTAAACTGATGAAACTTGCTCAGACTGACATGTTTGATGGTTTACCCCCAAAACCTGATACCCCCTAGCCCCAAGAGAATGCGGTGCAGTAGCAGCTCTCTAATGATCAATGAATGCGATCACGGCAACGTGGCTGGCCAGTTCTCTCTGTTCTTGTTCATACGCTGATACCAAAATGAGACCTGTCAGTCACTGACTCCCTTTGGATAATACTACTGTACTTCGTTTTTTTGAAAGCAAAACAGGAGGGGCAGGCCCCTACTGTGGGAATTAATAAAGAAAAAGTAAAGATTTTACAAAGAGGGTTCAGGAAACCAAAAAAAAAAGGGAAAAGATAAAGCAAACTAAAAAAATTACACAAGATTGCTTAACCATTGGTCTATAAGTGGGAAGTAACTTCTCCTTGCACGCCAAAGCAGCATTGCAAATTCAGACTTGAAACTCCTCTTAGTCTCTTCGAAGGATGGCAGAGTTTGATTGAATATTGAGACCATTTCTGGCTTTCCATATTGACCAGCACATTAAGATAATTATTTCCATGAAGAAAGGGACTTGCAGCTGTAGTTTGAAGCTTTCCAAGTTCTGGAATCCGTCTGTGTGATGCAGCACCTGAACATTCAGCCAGTTCCAACATGCAGATGCAAAGGGACAGTGTATCATTAGGTGGGGCAGAGATTCTTCCACCAAATTATTGCACAAGACACAATTATAATCAGGGAGTTCCATGTTTTTTCTTTTTAGCAATTCTCTAGTGCTTAATCTGTCTTTTAGGATTAGCCAACAGAAGACCTTATGCTTATTTTGGCAAGAGCTGTTCCATATCCACTTGAACCCAGGGTGTATTAGATTGTGGCCACTCAAATGTTCACCTTTGCCACTGTGAACTTTCTTGAGCTCCAGATGCATGACCAATGATCTGGATTCTCATTCAATGTTAAGTGTTGCAGGTCTGAATTTAATTGAGCTAACTGAGTGAAAGCTTGCTCAGAAAGAGGCAAGTGGAAGAGGTCAAGCAGATTGTTGAATTGTTTCGCTTTGGCCAAGATGACTGTCTTTGATTTTGTAAATGAGAACAACTCTGGATATTCTTGCATGGGAACTTTGCTTTCCCACATATCTGACCATAGATAGCAAGATCTAGCATCATTTATATTGACTTTTGCCATTCCTTTGAATTTATCAATGAGCTTCAAAATATCCCTCCACCAAAATGAGCCTTTTTTACCTTGTGTTGGTAGCTTGTCTGGATCATAGTAAGTTTCCCAAATCAGAGATACCCATGGGATGTCTTCCCTGTTGAAGAACTTGTTTAAATGCTTAAGCAATAAGGCTTCATTCTGAGTTTTGAGGTCTAACACACCTAGACCCCCCCTCTTCCTTTGATTTGCAAACTGTATTCCATGCAGCCTTTGGCCTGTGATTTCCATTAATATCTGCACCTCTCCATAAGCAGAGTTTTCTGAATTTGTCTATCTGACTGATTACAGTGTTGTGAATAGCAAAGGTGCTCATGCAGAAAGTTGGAAAAGCTGAGAACACAGAGTTTGTTAGTTGTAATCTGCCAGCTTGATTAAGGAAGATTGAGGTGGCAGCTAATCTTCTTTCACATTTAGTCACAAGTGGGGAGAAGTCAATGACTTTTGGCTTTGATAGGCTTAAAGGCAGTCCCAGGTAGGTGAAAGGCAGACTACCTTTTTCGCAGTTAAAAGTTCTTGCCAGATGTTGTAGTCTTCCCTCTGATAAGTTGATTGGAACCATAATGGACTTAGAGTAGTTCACTTTTAGTCCTGTGGATTCTCCAAAAGAATATAGCAAACCTTTCAAAGTGACAAGTTGTCTGCTGGACGCTTCCATTACTATGAGTGTGTCGTCTGCATATTGGATGACAGGAAAATCATTGGAGCATCTTAGTGGCAGGGGAAGCTTAAGCAAGTTTAGATCCCTAGCTTTGTTGAGGATTGATTGTAGAAAGTCTGCCACTAGTACAAAGAGCAATGGGGAAAGAGGGTCACCTTGTCTGACCCCTCTTTTGCAGTGTATTACCTTTCCTGGAACTCCATTGAGAAGTACTGATGATGTTCCAGATCTGAGCAATTCTTTTATCCATGTGATCCACTTATTTCCAAAGCCTTTGGCTTGCAAAATTTGGAGGATGGCCTCATGTTCAACCTTGTCAAATGTCTTTTCAAAATCCAATTTGAGAATTATTAACTCTTTTCTAGATTTGTGGCATAGATGAATGTACTCCAGTGCCCAAGCAAGACAATCTTGAATTGTTCTGCTTTTAATAAAACCATACTGATTCCTGTGAATTAGCTTCTTTATCACTTTCTGTAATCTGTTTGCAAGGAGTTTGGTGATTATTTTAATTGAAGAGTTGAGTAGAGAAATTGGTCTATAATCAGAAGTTGACAGAGGACCGTCTTTCTTTGGAATCAGTGTTATGAAAGATGAATTGATGCTTCTAATGCAAGGGCTGGCTTCATTGAAGTCTTTACATAGATTGTAGAAATCATGAGCAATGAGGGGCCAACTTCCTTTGATGAACTCATTGTTAAAACCATCCGGTCCAGGAGACTTGTTATTGGGGAGATTAGAGATCACTGAGTCAACTTCCTGTTTAGTAAAGGGGGCTTCTAGATCAATCAGGGACTCAGATGCTGACAGAAGGCTGTTGAGGTTGAAGAGCATAAAATTGAAATAAGATGTGCCTAATCTCTCTTTAAAGCTTTCCCATAGGATAGCGGCTTTTCCATCATGACTTGACACCATGTTTCCTGCTGGATTTTGAATGGCAGCAATTGTGTTTTTCCTGTGTCTAATGGTGGCATGAGAATGAAAATGTCTTGTGCTTGCATCCCCCTCTTTGACCCAATTAATCTTCCCTCTTTGCTTCCAGAATTTTCTTTGTTGCTTTAGCAGAGAGAGAAGTTTTTGGCAGACTATGTCTCTGAAGTTCCATTCAGCCAAGGACAGGTCTCTGAAGATTTCAATAGAGTCTAGAAAATGTAAAACTAGCTTGATGATGCTAATAGTGGCGACTAGGCTTGGTATTTTTTTGTTCCAGCTCTTGAGTGTTCTCCTCAGATTCTTGAACTTTGCACTAATAGCTTTAGCTGAGTCAGCTATTGGATTACTGGTCCATCCGCTAATCAGGGTGGAGATAAAGTCATCTCTATCGAACCAGTGATTTTCAAATCTGAATACTTTGCCTTTTGGAATGCTTGTGCCAATTTCCACTACACATGGCCAGTGGTCTGAGGTCTCCATAATCATGGCTTTTGCTAATGTCCTTGGGTAGTTGGTTATCCATGAACTTGATGTGAAGAACCAGTCTAGACTTTCCATTAAAGGAGACAGTTGTTTATTTGTCCAAGTGTAATGTCCTCCATGCAGAGGTATTTCTATTAACGCCAAGGTATTGATAGCCTCATTAAAAAGGTACATTTTCATGACATCCCCGCCTTCTTTGTTCCTGTCTTCAGGTTTTCTTATCAAGTTAAAGTCCCCTACCACCAGCCAATCAATATTGTCTGGCATATGGATGTTTTTAAACCACTCGAGAAAAACTCTCTTTCCCGTTGGTGTACATGGAACATAAATTGTTGTGAGCACCCAAGTTTCACTACTTAACCTTGAAGTCAACTCCACTGAGATTGCAAAATCATTTTGAAAGGTCTCTACACCGCTGAACAATCTTCCTTTCCACACTACAAAAATTCCTCCAGAGGAGCCAATGGAGAGTTTGATCACAAATGAATCAAAGCCTTGAGGACAAATATTTTTTATGAAAAGAATGTCAAAGTGTTCTTTTTTGGTTTCTTGAAGGCATGCAATATCACAGTTACTTTCCACTATCTTGTCTCTAATTGAGTTCCATTTTTTGTCTGAATTTAAACCTCTCACATTCCAACAAAGGACTTTCCAGAGTCTGTTTTCATTCATTGGGAAACAGTCTTCTTTTGGGTGTCCTTCCTTCCAACTGGACCAATCTTCTTTTTCTTGATCAGAGCTTCATCATCAAGTTGGTCTTGGGGAATCTGACAAAGAATTGTACCGATATTTCTCAGCTGATCAGTCTGCAAAATGGGTGGGTTGACTGAGCATCCCAAACAGTTTGCACGCTTGCATTGGCTAGAATTGAAGCCATTGCATTTCTCTCTTATTCTATCACTTCGCCTGACCTCTGACTCAACTATTGGAGACTGAATCTTGGAATTTCTTAACCTTGTCCTTTATTGAGGGGAAGGGGGGGCATCTTGGTCCCGAATGAAATCATCTTCTGGGATAAAACTAATGATTGGAGTCTTAAGCTTTTCGCAAACTTCCAAAGTGTTGGTTGCTCCCAGCTCTAATAAATGAGAGAAACTATTGCTGCCCTGATTTTGAATCAGATATGGAAAATTTGTCTGTAGTAACTTTTTGGCCCATTCTGAGTGGATGGGAGCCCCAAGTAGAGCTTTGAAGAAATCAGCCCAGGCTAAAGAGATTTACAGAGATGAACTGCTACCTGTTACATCAATACCAGGGACAGGAAGCTTCGCCTTAATTTGGTTGAGAGCTAAGGTGGGGACTGGAAGGAATGTTGGCATTTTGCTGACGGGGTAGGGATGATCTTTGAAAAGCCTGTTATCAATTCTGACCATGCCCAAATGAATGTTGTTGTTCACAACATTACCTTCTTGTTGCCAGCCCAACAGCTGCTCCTCTTCTTGGTTCTGTATATCTTGTTCATTCATAAGCTCAACATCCTGTATCTCTAAATGTAGGAAATCAATCTGTTCTTCAGGGGTTAGTTGTTCTGGGGGGGCTTGAAAAGGTAGATTCTCAGCAACTTCCTCAAGCAAAAGATTCTGTTGGATGATAGGTATGGGTTGCGGAATATGAACCACAACTTCTTGTAAATTTTCCATATCATGCTGCTGTTGTGGCTGATTTAGAGGGTGGAAAAGCACCTCTTGAGGGTCATCCATTACTGGCATCTCATTTAGGTCTTGTTCTATAACAGGTGGGGCCACATTGAGATTGAAGGTTGGAGCTTGGACTAGATTTGCAGGAAGAACTTCAGGCCAAGGGGGGCAGTCATTGTTTTGTTGAACTGCGTCTTCTTGAGCTGGTGCAGCCTGGATCATATCTTGGTCGAACACTTGTTGCTGCTGGTGGACCTGCTGACCCAGTCCAAAAAAATCAAAAGGAAGCTGTCCTTGAATTTGAAGCTGTTCAGAGAGAGGTTCTTCGTCTGGAGGCCATGCACCCTGCATCTCATGTTGAAAAACTTCACATTGGATTTTCCATTGATGACCCGGTGGCAAGAAGGGTGTCGGGTTAGCACGTTGAAACGCCATTGTTGGAGCTGCCAAGCTTTGTGGAAAGGAGTTTGATGTATGGTCAAAGCGATCTGCTATATGGAGGGGTGCAGTAGGGGTACAAGACGGGAGAGACGAAGAGCCGTACAATGTTAAATCCAAGTTAATGCCCCTATCTTCCTCTGCTGTGTGGACCTCTTTTCCAATGGGCCCAGTTTTCAGCGGCTTCTTTTCAGGCCCAAGAGGCACGCCTGCGCTCTTTATGAACCACGTGGGCTTCCCCAGGTGCACTTTCTCTTTAGGCCTACTTTGGCAACAGGAAATCCCGGAGGGATCCCGGCCTTTTCCCGGGGCGAGAAGCCCGCGTGGAAACTGGCCACGGGCCAGACTACGGCGCCCTTTGGAAGCCCACGGAGAGAGGGAAAGCAACCCGACCCACGCGTTTTCCCCGGGGCGCCGCCGCCACGTCTCAAGGCACCGGGCACCGTTCCCCGTACTCTTGGGGTCGCGCGTGATTCGACGCGAAGAGACGAGAATGCGCTGCGCCGCCGCCGCCGCCGCCTCTCGTCATCCGTTCAGGCCGAGGAGGGCTGCGTCGCCGCCGTCCACCACAGGACACTGTCGCGCCATCCCTTCGGCGACCTCATGCGTCAGGTGACTCCTCTGGCAGAGATTCTACGAGACGCCGCCGCCTCGCTTCACCTCGGCCACTCTTCCCTGCAGATCCTCTTCGTCGCCGTCGCTTCGGATAACGGCACCAACAACTCTGCTTCTATCTCGACTGGTGAGTTCTCTTCCAAACGCATCTCCTTTCCCCTTTGTTGATCCGCCAGGGTTTCATCCGCATCCATTATTCCTGGTAGATCTTGGAGCTACCGATAAATATCCCGGAACAGAAAATTCAGCAGCTATCAAAGATTCACACATGTAGGAGCTAAGCCTTATTAGCATTTTAGAGGGTTCAGCTAGCATTGAGCCCATGTATTCGGAGCAATGTGTTCCAGGGGTGCACTGTGTAACATATATAACAATGTTTGTTGATCCGTGTAAGGTTTGGTTGAATATTGCTTGGAAGGGTAAAATGGATGACAAAAGCAGAGCCACTCCACTGGAGCATTGACAGAAAGGCACTGCAATTTGAAACATCCGCTGCAGCATTTGGCTGCAATTTGCAACAGACATATGGGCGTTGTACCTGCTAGAAGATTTGAGCTGCTCCCTGAGGTCCTTCAGCTTCTGATTCCTCATGTTATCATAGGTAAATCCTTGAGCTTCTAATTCCTCATGTTATCGTAGGTAAAAACATAGGCGCTGCTGTATTTGTCGATAGCATCTTTGATCTCGGCAACTACTTTGTCCTTGCACTCTAAACCTGGCTTCTTCTTGGTCTTTGATATGGTCACTGCACCCACCAGCATAGAAATCAATTAATTAGCACTATTGACAGCAATTTCTTGCGCTATTGAAAAAACTAACAGGTCGTGTAGTAAAGAAGATGCAAACAAGAAAAACCATGAAAGCACAATTGACAGCAATTGCTTGCGCTGTTTGCATGGGAAATGTTTATTTTCTTTGTTGCTGTGTCATTTAAGATTTATTTGCTAGTTTACTTTAATTTAAGGAACTGCCAATTCCTTGCAAATTTTTCTTCATCGTGTCTATATATACTGCAATCCCTTAGTCATTGTTTTTTATTTTTACAGGCAAGGGGCATGAATTATCTTCACCATTCCAGCCCACCTATAATTCACCGAGATTTAAAATCATTCAATCTGTTGGTTGACAAGAACTGGACTGTGAAGGTAACATTGGAGTTTATTTGTTTTCCAAATATTTTGTATTTCCCTGCTCGCCTCTTCTCATTTTTTTCTGACTCAATCAGGTGGCAGACTTTGGTCTTTCACGTCTCAAGCGCGAAACTTTCTTGACGACAAAAACGGGAAAAGGAACAGTAAGTTCAAGCAAGCTTAGTTTGAGTACTTGATGTATCAAATGTGATTTTTTTAAACTTTGCCCTGTGTTATTTTCTTGTTTAACTTATTTGATGTGGCTTTCCTATCCAGCCGCAATGGATGGCGCCAGAGGTGTTGCGCAATGAACCTTTTGATGAGAAGTAAGCTGTGGACAATTGTAATCGAAGGAAGTTCCTCTTATCACCTCTGTGTGTTTACTAATATTTTTTATGGTTCTAATGTAGGTCTGATGTGTATAGTTATGGGGTTATCTTGTGGGAACTTGTTACTCAGAAGATACACTGGGAAAATCTGAACTCGATGCAGGTACATATGAGGTCTTTGAGTTTGACCATACATGTGCTTACAATTTGTGGCCATGATACTTTGAGCCTATGAGCATTATTTGTTGCAGCAAATTCTAAACAATGATAAAATAACTGAGAGTAGTAACAAAGTAATGAAATCTGAAGCAAACAATGATAATGGAGTTATTTCTCATTGCAGGTTGGCTACTGAATGGTTGTTGACGGCTTCTAGTTTCTCCTTTTAGATAGATTGTGGCTCCTAGTATAACTGGTTACTTAAAACTTAGAACTACTCAAACAGGGCTTTGCAAGTTTGCAGAGCACACTTTTACCTAGTAATTCTTTTAAGATAATGCTTATCTTCAAAGTTTGGACAATCCATGTATATTAACTGGCAAGGGTGTATTCCCATGTAGGTCATTGGTGCAGTAGGTTTTATGAACCAAAGGTTGGATATCCCGAGTGAAGTAGATCCTCAATGGAAATCAATTACCCTGAGCTGTTGGGAAAGGTACTTACTGTCTGTCCCTTCTGTTTGTACTGCTTTTAGGAAAGGATGAATTTTCAGACTAAGGACTAACGCACCTCAGTATTGTATTTAACTATTCCTGTTAATGATCGACCTTGCTGTGAGCAGCGAGCCGCGGCAACGGCCGTCGTTCCAAGATCTTCTGGAGAGGCTCCGAGAGCTGCAGAGGCATTACGCCGTCCAGCACCGGAACACAAAGAACAACATGGAGGGGTAACGAATGCAATGCAACTCCCAGAGCACGGTGGGCTTGCTTTGGAGCATTTTGCGAGCGAGCGGCGTGCCAGATCTCAAGAAGGGCCTGAGCCTCCTGTACTGTATGGTTTTGCTTCGCTGGAACAGCTAAGGCTGGAAGAAGTTTGTTGTACAGACTTATGAAAAAGGAATTAAACCATAATTTATTTTTTATATATGTCTTGGACATATCTAGATGGAGATGATCTATGATTTGGTGACGAATGGATTAGCTAGGTTGAATTTGCTAGTTCAATTAAACTTTCTATGTATTGGACTATGTCAAATAATTTTGGTTTTGTTATTTTTCATACATTATATTCATGAAAATGTTGTGGTTTTTTTAATGAGGAAAATTTCTTTGTTAGTATTGAACTGTGGTGATTTCCTTAGAAAATCAAGAAAAAAACAGATTTTTTTTAATAATATAAGATATTGTTTTCAATTTTCTAAGACCTACCAAGGTTATGCAAAGCAAGCTGTGGCTTGTAGCTGCAGTAGACCTTCTATTGTACCGTGCATTTCAGAAGTTGCAACAGCAGTTGCATGCTGCAGCGAACGAGCTGATCTCTGGACAACCTGTTGCCAAGCGGCATCTGTTGCCAAAGTAGGCCTTACTGTAGCTCGGAACCCTCCCATAATTACTTCCCCTGCCTTGGTTACTCCAACAATTAACTGTAATATGTCCCCAGCCCATGCAACTGATTCATCTAATGGGATTTTTGCAGTCCCTCCGATGATGCTTGTCAGATAGGCATCTCACGCAAAACCCGGAACCAGAGGCCATCGAAAGATATTGTGTCGGAGCCTGCTGACCGGAGTTGATATTTAAACTCAACTTCAAAAAATCTTCAGCCTGCCCCTGACCCTTACTGTTGTGGTGAAGGTGCGACTTCTTTGGTGAAGGAAGCTTGTTTGAATGTTGAGAAGCATTCAGGGATCTTTGAGCACGCACATTGCTAAGGAAGCTAGGGAACACCACCTCGACTACACGATGGCGTGACGCCCTGGTGTTGTTCTGCGCTCGTACGTCAGGTCCTCGGTTGATATGTACGCGAAGTCATGTTTTAATTTCGACCCGACAACTTATAACCGTAGGTTGTTTTGAGCATTCATGCTTGAAATGTCTCGAGAGATAGAAGGGCACGTGCGTGCGTATATGAGAAATCGTGCGCAAACAAAGCACCTGTAAGATTATATGGGTTTTTGCACTGCCGAGTTGCCGAGCCGGATCCCGCTCTGCGTCCCGTCCCGTCCAGCCAGCCTCGCGTCGCGCGGAGAAGTGTATATTCTGCAGGATCGTCGAGCCGTGCCAAACCGGTGAATCCGCTAGCCAACGAGTACTCCGCCTTCAAGCGTTCCCATCTGAAAACTACCCCCGCCTGTCGCGACGACAAATTAATGCGCCTCTCGTCTCGTCTCGTCTCGTCTCGCCTCGTTTCGCCTCGCCTAAGGTTGGCACGCACCGGCCGGCCGTGCACGTGTTCTATCCACAATCCGCCTGCGCGTTCGGTTGAGACGCTGTGGCATCCGAAAGCGTACACACACACACACAGAGATGGTCCCTCACGCCCGGCTCATCGTGTGCACTTACCAGTCCGTCACCATCAAACTACGTACGTAGTACACAATTAACGCTGTCTGTGCACAAATCAGACTACTACTAACTACCCCACTTTTCCGTCGTCTCACCGGTCAGGCGGTCACCATTTAGTAATGTCGCTGGCCGTGGCCCGTAACACGATGGCCCATCCATAAGACGGCAAAGTACGGCGCGCAACGCAAAGAGCAGGGCAAGGCTGGTGTAAGAAGCCCGGCTCTATGCTGGTAACTGATCGCGACGTACGTACGCCGGGCCGGCACAAGGAGATCGAGGAATCGGCAGCTCCGCCCGTTCCTGTTCCCACCCGCGTTCGTGTTTTCCGTCCGTGGACGCACCAAGGCTGCGGCAGGATAGATAGATCGATCTCTTTAGTGCCTCCGCCCTCCGCTGCCGATGCGACTGCGAGCTCGCTCAGATGCGTCCATCGCGAGTTCGCGACGTCTTGCCAATTACCGTCCACACGGGCCAAAGAGGAGGAGACGTGACGCTGCCGCCGTTGCCGTCGGTGCGGCCTGGGCCCGGCATATAACCTTCAATTCTCCGGCCGCTGCACTCCATGTATTTTTCGCACGTACGAAGCCCACACGTAGGCGGCGGCGGCAGTCGCTCGTCATGGGTTTCTTCCGGCAAGGGCGCTCCAGCAGCTCCCCGCTGCTCCGGCTCCTCGTGCTGCTCGCGCTCCTCGCCGTCTCGTGCTCGGCGGCGGCGCCGGAGATGCTGCACGGGAGCTACGCGGGCAAGTCAGAGTTCAGGACGGTGAACCGGAAGGAGCTGGGCTCGTGCCTCGACCCGAGTCCCTACCTGGCCATCAATGTCAGCGCCGGTGGCGCGCCGCTCCCCGACGAGGCGTTCCTCCAGGTCACCGTCTCCGGCGTCCGCAAGCCCGACGCCTCGGACTGGGTCGCCATGATCACGCCTTCCAACTCCAGGTATGTACCGATTTAGTTTGGTGGATCATCGTTCTCTTCTCTCCGATGCATCATATCAACTTGCATTGATGCAATGATGCGTGCGCAGCGTTGCTGGATGTCCTCTGAGCGAAGTGAACTACGTGGAGACCGGCGACCTGGCGAATCTCCCGCTTCTCTGCCACTACCCTGTAAAGGTGAGTCTCTGTTCTCCACCGTTCGTTTTTGCACTCCTCGTTGTCGTTGCCTGTTCCTTACTCCTTAAGAAGCAGTACTAGTGGTTGCGAATTGCTTTACATATGAACCTCTTCATCGTCTTGTCAGTTCAATTCAAGTACAAAGCTTTGGCGTTTTAAGAGGTTGCTGAGTTTTGGAGAAGACAGGTGCTAGCTTAACTAAGTAACTGACGACGACATAATAAAAGGAGAGATATAGCGTGATACACCATCCGTCCATCCGTGCGTGCATGGTTCAAACGGGCAAACTCGGCACATCATCTTTAGGGCTGTTCCCATCTATTGGGCCTAGAGTGTACATCGGCCTCTTAAGCCCAATTTTCTGATCCAGGAATAACACTTGGGGCAAAGTATAGTTTGCTTGCCTCAATTATGATTTTTTGATATAGCTTATTTAACTCTAGAACTAGTAGGCCTGGTTTATTTGCACTACTTCAGTAGTATTTTTTAGCCTCTCACAATAAACTAGAATAAGTATTCAATATAAAGCTAAATTTTAACGAAACGAACAATACTCTAATATAATCCAATTTACTTCATCTGTCCTATAATATCTGACATTTTAGGTACGAACAAAGAAATTATGGAATAAAAAAAGGTGTGGTGCATAAAAATAAGAATGAGATAGAGATGTATTAGTAAAAGAAAAAATATATTATGAAAACAGAAATGTACATTTTGAAAAATAAAAAGATGGAGTGTTTTAGAAAAAAATTTAATAAATCATATAAAGTTAAGTTTTATTGCATCTAACGTGGCGCTACATAGGATGGTCCATGTTTTTTTTCTTGTGAAAACGAAGGATGGTCAATGTGACATCCTGTCCGCCAAAATTGCTATCAAATTTTTTCTTTCAAAACTTCAAGTTTAAAAACTGTTTTTTCAATTAAGGAGTGAAATAAATTTTCAAAAAATATAAAGGAGTAATATCGAACTTCGAAAAAGTTTTGTAGCGATCGAATGAATTTTTTCCCATGATACTCAGTTCCTATCTTCCTGACGCAAAAAGTGCAGGCCCAATACCTGACCAGCGACCCCGGGTACATGGGCTGCAAGAACGCAGGGTGCGGGAAGCGCGACGCGTCCGGCGCCTGCAAGGCCCGGACCTGCGCCGCCACGCTCACCTTCCACGTCGTCAACTTCCGCACCGATGTCGAGTTCGTGCTCTTCTCCGGCGGCTTCAAGGCGCCGTGCCTCCACAAGCGGTCCGGCGCTCTCCGGTTCGCCAACCCCGCCAGCCCGCTCTACGGCCACCTCTCCAGCACCGACTCCAAGGCTACCTCGGTGAGCAGAGCCATTAATTCCAGGAACCCACCACCATTCGATACTACTCCACCGTTAGTTGCTCTCTGCAACAGCTGAACAGCGCCCTTACACCTGGGCGTTTATTGTCGCAGATGAGGCTTACCTGGGTGAGTGGAGACGGGAATCCGCAGCAAGTGCAGTATGGAGACGGAAAGTCGTCTACTTCTGAAGTCGCAACGTTCACGCAGGATGATATGTGCAGTGAGTAATCCATATGTCATACCTTAATTATCCTCCGGAAATGGAACTGTAACATATGATGCCATGTTTCCTCGGACAAAATTGCAGGTATCGCGGTGCTGCCGAGCCCTGCCAAGGATTTCGGCTGGCATGACCCCGGCTACATCCACTCCGCCGTCATGACTGGGCTCCAGCCATCTCAGTCCTACACTTACTGCTATGGAAGGTAGAGCCTGAATCCTCCTAAGTCCTAACACGACTAAAGACCATTGAGAAAAATTATCTACAATTAGTGGCTTTCTTATTTGCAGTGATTCTGTGGGCTGGAGTGACACAGTTAAATTCAAAACTCCACCAGCTGCTGGTTCAGATGAGCTATCCTTTGTGATCTATGGTGATATGGGGAAGGCTCCACTGGACCCATCAGTGGAACACTACATTCAGGTATATGGAAATGTTTTGAAAGTAAAAGTTAGTAAACTGGCAGGATCTACCATTTACTTTAATCAATTAAGGGGATAAGGTAGATCAGAATATAGTGTTGATGCAAAACTACTCTAAGACCGGATCTTTTCTGTGAAGACTGTACATTCAAGTCTAGCATAGCATGCTATGTGTTTGCATTAAGTCCGGCAAAACATGAACTGGGTCTGTAATGGTCATGGGACACCTTTGCAGCCTGGATCGGTTTCTGTGGCCAAGGCAGTGGCTAAAGAGATCCAAACAGGAAACGTGGACTCCATTTTCCATATAGGAGACATCAGCTATGCGACGGGCTTCCTGGTCGAATGGGACTTCTTCCTTCACCTTATCACGCCACTCGCTTCTCAAGTTTCCTACATGACAGCTATTGGTAATCACGAAAGGTGACTTCCTTCATTCAGAAATCAGAATCGTGCACTTCCAGTGCAATTTTCAGTAATAGTGAATCTACACGGTAATATAAATAATTATATAATGCACAATTGCTATCATGAACTGATGATGTCTTCCTCAGGGATTATGCGAACTCTGCATCTGTGTATGTGACTCCTGATTCAGGGGTGTGAATGTGGAGTCGCCTACGAATCATACTTCCCCATGCCTGCTGTTAGTAAGGATAAGCCATGGTATTCCATTGAGCAAGGGACCGTTCATTTCATTGTGATGTCCACCGAGCATGAGTGGTCGGAGAAGTCAGAGCAGGTATGATATTATCTGTACATTTTTTTACTTCTGCTTTAAGTCTTGGAAACACAAAAACCTTCTCTAAAAAAAAACTTTGTTGTTTGAGCAGTACAATTGGATGGACGAAGATTTGTCATCGGTTGATAGATCAAGAACACCATGGGTGATCTTCATTGGGTGAGTGAATTAGTCATTTCTCTCCTCACAATAGTCTGGCTAAAGCCTGATGAAGTGGGGCAAGAAAGCCTGCAGCATGAGATCGGACCTTCTTTTTTTTCTTGGATTGTTTATGTTGCACTCTGGATTCTGGAATCTGTTCTGCGAGATACAGGAAATAACAATTGGCATTTCACTGGTCATTGCAGGCATAGACCGATGTATTCCTCCCATGGTGGTATACTGCCCAACGTGGATTCCAACTTTGTTGCTTCTGTTGAGCCACTCCTGCTCAACTACAAGGTAAGAAATCACGCTAAAAAATAAAAAATTCAGAACGGACCGTGCCACATTATTCCTGAGAAAGACAACATGCTGCTTATAGTGACATGTTTGGGTTCTGCGGTGAGTAGGTGGATTTAGTTTTCTTCGGCCATGTACACAACTATGAGAGGACCTGTGCAGTATACCAGGGTAATTGTAAAGGCATGCCAAAGAAGGACAAAAGCGGAATTGACGTCTATGACAATAGCAACTATACTGCGCCTGTTCATGTCATTGTTGGAGCAGGAGGGTTCAGCTTGGACAACTTCGCTAACAATGTAAGAGCCATGGTAACAATTAACAAGGGTTGTATGTTCAAAGCAGGCATTGCATACTCTTGAAGCTGTAGGGTGTTAACAATGATTCAGTTAATGTTAGGAATCTAGAGAGTTGGGAATTGATAGTCTTGGGATGATGTTGATATATGCTCGTTGATATTTTTCCCAATTTCCAAATATTTAGGGGGAGGCCTGGAGCATATCAAGGATTTCTGAGTTCGGTTATGGCAAGGTGCATGCTACAAGAACCGATATGCTGGTTCAGGTGAGTTAGCATATTTAAAAGTTGGTTGGATAAACAAAATGCAACAGTTCAGCGTTAACTCCACTAACTCCCAGAAAATGTTGAAAAAAAAAGAAAGAAACGCCACTTTTGTGTTTTAAATTTAAAAGGGTTCTGCATTTGCATTGAAGTCTGAATAATTGTTAACCTCTTTAATTCAGTTTGTAAACTCAAGTTCGATGGAGGTACGAGACCAATTTAGGATTGTGAAGGGAGCTCCGGTAAACAAGACACCGAGTCTGATAATTCAATGATAGCTGCTGCTCACAATTGAAAGAAGATTTAACTGGACCTATTCTGCCTTTTTTTGGAAGAAGAATACTATTTATTTTTGTATACTGTAAGTAAATAGGTGCTAAATAACATATTGTTGTATATTCTACAGACTGTGTATCTACAACATTTACATCAACAAATGATCCTTTAAATTAGTCCCTTACTAGTCCAGCAGCTCATGTGAAAGGAGAGAGAAAGTATTATTTATTGTTTAATACCTTTGGCTAATAAAAATTACTTATATTTAACTGCATATTTTTTTCTTTGTTCATTTCCGAACACAATAGTCATAATACATACTTTGTATTCTGTATCTGGTTTTATTTCTAATCTTATCAACTGTTGTAGATTTCTTAAATTACATATTTTTATCCTCAAGTTAAGTTGGAACCATTGTGCTTATTATATGTTTTTAAATTACATATATTGTCTTTATACATAAAAAATCTTATATTAAATTACATATATTTTAATATTATTAGTTGTTGTAAGTATTTTTATCCTCAAGTTAATTTAAAACTCTTGCGCTTATTATTTATTTTATTAGCATTACTTTTGTAGTTTTAAATAAAAATTTTAGGTTAGAGACCATAGTTGTAAGTACTAAGATATCATAAATTCATAATCTTAAGTACTAAGATATTATAAAAGGTCATTTATTGGACAATGTAGTCCAGTAATACAAAACAGAAGAACAAAGAGATGAAACTACAATTGGCGTCGTCAATTTTGTTGTCGAAGTGGTTATTAGTAGAATCCTTTTACTGCTCAAACTCTCATGAGTATAGAAGCTCTAGATATTTGATGAAACTTCTAATTTTTCTTTAAACAATGAAACTATTATATGTTGATCGAGTGTTTCTTACTTTCTTTTCTCTTCTACACATATATGTTTTCATCATATTAGAAAAGACATCTAGTTTAAATGTCCAAGTGTCTTTCTTAAACCCACTTTCTAAATCATCATATGTAGAATAATCTAAATAAAATAATATTGTATATATCTTTTCACTCTCCAATAGCTTTTCTATATTTTGTGCACACTCTAGAGAGTCCATCTCTCTATCAATCTTTGACTAGCAAGAAATGTGTAATAGAAGAAGGCTATATTGGATATCTAATTAAAGTTGTTGGAGTGATTTTTTTCACTAAAATCTCTATTCCTAACGATTAGGAAGTGAGTTTCTGTAAGGGTATAGTTTGCTATTTTTACTAGGCTATATGTTGCGTTTTTTATTAGTAGGATTTTAATAGGCCAAAGATGTAATTCAGAGTAAGAGTGTATCGCGGGGCGGGTACGCCGAGAATGAAGACGGTTCCCCATTTCCATCTCCACGGAACTCAACATGATTTCAATCTCTATAAAAACTAAATGGGTCTCATCCCCATTCCTTAATAGAGAAAATTCTCTCTGAGGAACCCATGATGACAGCCCATTACCATCTCTAGGTGGGTGGGTCGGTGGTGAGAGAGTGTCATAAGTTGGAGGCCGGAGAGGGCTTTTGGCATTGTTCATCGATTTAATATTTTTATTTTTTTATTTTAATTTTAATTTTTGTATTTTTTAGTTTTTATTATAATTTTGAAATTTTGTATTTTTTAATTTTTTTTTATTTTTAGTTTCGAAGCAAACGATAAAGAACTTGTAGTCTTTCTATTTTTAATCTTTTGTTTTTATACATGTACGATCCTACGAGGATCGGAGTGTATGTAGTGTGGTAGTTTATATCAATTATAACAATAAAAAACATGTAGCCTTTCTATCAGGCCAATATAGCTTTATATTGAACTGTTGGAGACATTTTTTTTAGTTCCTACTTCCCAAAAACTTTTATTATTTTTTAGTTTTAAATTTATTTAAGCTTTTTTATTCTCTTCTTTTTCTCATTTATTTTTTAATCTTTTGTTTTATACAAGCAACGATTACACGCCGTAAAGTGCGTGTAGTATGATAATTCATATCAATCATGACAATAAAGAGTTTGTAATATTTCTACCATGCTCGTGCATCGTTATATTGGGCTGTTATTAAACCATAACAATTAACAACAATTTTGAGTACTTATCAGTATATATAAAAAATAACTTGTTTTAACGCTTACAACAAATGCTTAGCAAGAACCGGCTCCGCTAGAACCGGCGCAGCGGAGCGCGAGGATTGCTGATCATGAGGATCAGGGTAGGAGCAACTTGCTCCGACAGGTTAGCTAGTAGTAGATCTGTCAACGGGGGCTGCTGAAGATAATGTGAGATGGGTGGAACATGGATGAACATGTCATGGTTGATAGCTTGACCTACAGAGTAGAGAGCCAGATAGTGAACATGACAATACAATAACAATTGGATTCAGATTTAATGGCCGAAAATGTTGTTAGATTTACATACAGAGGAGAGGGTAAGACAGCGAAGATGACAATACAATAACAATCGGATTGAGATATAATTCAATTAAGGTGTGGTGTGGAGAGGGTAAAATGCCCGTGTGTGTATTTGGACCATTCGTAAATTAGCTATGTACTCCCAATATCGCAATTCAAAATCAAAAGTGCGAGTGTGACACCCTATGAGTACCATTCAATTGATATGCAAAAATAAATTATATTGTGCGCAATATCATGTTGTTGTTTTTTGCTTTCCAAAGTTGGTTAATTTTTTTGCCCTTTGTGAAAGAATTGTCCACATACATACCCATCTCAAATAAATCAACTTCTAGAATTGTTCCAAATCAAGATATCTTAATTATTACTCAATTTATAGAAAGGATCACTAATATTTGTGATATTAAATCAGTACTCGCTTCATTCTAAATGATAAGTTATTTCAAAAATCTTGGAGAGTCAAACTATATCAGGTTTGATAAAATTTATATGATAATATAATGACATTTATGATGTCAATTAAGTTTCACTAGATTTTTCGTCAATTATATCCATAGTATACCTATTTGATATCATAAATATTTATAATTTTCTATATAATTTTAGTCAAACTTAAAATATGTTGACTCTTAAAAATTATGAAAATGACTTATAAGGAAGTATATCACTAGAGGTATCATTGAATAGGTTTTTATAATATACTTATTTGGTGTCATAAATGATGTTAGTATTTTTTTTATAAAGTTAATCAATGTTATAAGATATAATTGATTTATTTTGGAGCGGGGTTCATACAACTCAATGCAAACTACACAGTTTGTTATTGGTTATCGAGTCAAGGCTATAAATAATGTCAATGAAGATACAACATCTAGTATTATTTTTCTTTTTATATTCAGTCAAAGCTATACCCCAACGAATAGGAAGAAATCCCTTGTCAAATTGTCAGTGTTGGTGTGGCCCAGTAGTCAGTCCTAAACGCCGGCGCCTCATCGATCGATCACCCGGCCGGTGCTTATATAATCTTATTAGCTTGAGGCACATTTTGTGCGCGGCCGTATAGTAGCCACACGCGGTGCGTACGTTGCGTTGCGATGGGTCTCTCCGGCTCCGGCGTCGCGTCGTTGCTTGTGTTCCTCGGTCTCTGCGCCACCGTGTCGTGCTGGACGCCGCCGCCGCCTCCGCCTCCGCCTCCGGAGATGCTGCACGAGAGCTTCGCAGGGAAGTCGGAGTTCAGGACGGTGAACCGGAAGAGGCTGGCCTCGTGCTCCAACTCGAGCCCGTACCTGGCGATCAACGTGAGCACCGGCGGGGCGCCGCTCCCCGACGAGGCGTTCCTCACGGTGATCGTGGCCGGCGTCCTCAGGCCCGATGCCAATGACTGGGTCGCCATGATCACGCCTTCCAGCTCCAGGTACGTAAATTTAGCAGTATTTTTGACTGACTCCTAGCTGCTTTGGATCGTTTTTTGATTTGATAATTTGATTTGAGGGCGGATCGTCGTCGATCGTCTCTCCGTGAATTGGTGCATGCGCAGTGTCTCCAGATGCCCTTTGAGTGGTGCTAACTACGCCCAGACCGGCGATCTAGCGCAACACCCGCTTCTGTGCCACTACCCTGTCAAGGCAAGTTTCATTCGGATTGCATATGCACGTAGCCACGTACGGGTACGGCAGCTTGCTTCACCTTTTGTTTTCGCTGCTTCATCCCCCTGCTTTGACTACACGTACTAATTAAGGGTTGCCACGAATCGCTATACAAACTTGTTTCTGCCATGTTCAAGTTTGTTCTCTCCATTAAGAGGCTGCTGAGTTTACGAAAAGGCAGGCTCTCTAGGTGGCTTAGTATTAATTTGATCACAGCGACATTTTTCGGTACCGGCCCAACGCAACATGTCTCACAAGAATGGGCATCCATGATGAATGAAGCAAGCCTAATAAGGTAGCGTGCAAACATTGGCCATCCGTATGGTATGGTACATTGTCATCACATGCATGTCGTGCGTTGCATGGTTCGAATGGGCAAGATGTGTAGTTGGAGCTTAGAAAATACTGTAGTAGTAGAATCATCATCGTTGCCGTGTTGGCATTTGGCAGCCGTGCTCTCGCCCACCCATGATCTTCAACAAAGGCCGTCCCATATAATGGGCCAAATTATATACGTATGGGCTGCTACAAACGCCATGTTTCGGGCCGAACTGAGCTTGAGCTACCTGGGGTGGTGCAGGCCCAGCACCTGAGGCGCGACCCTGGCTACCTGGGCTGCAAGACCGCGGCATGCCAGAAGCGCGACGCGTCGGGCGCCTGCAGCGTCCGCACCTGCGCCGCCACCGTCGCCTTCCACGTCGTCAACTTCCGCACCGATGTCGAGTTCGTGCTCTTCTCCGGCGGCTTCCGGACGCCGTGCCTCCTCAAGCGGTCCGGCGCGCTCCGGTTCGCCAACCCCGCCAGCCCGCTCAACGGCCACCTCTCTAGCACCGACTCCACGGCCACATCGGTGAGCAGTCGTCGGCCCACCGTTTCTTCCTTCATTCTACGGTGGTTTTCTGCAATAGCAACAGGTTTGCAGCGCACTGTATGTATCTGAGCCTGAGCGCTGGAAGCATTGGTTGTCGCCAGATGAGGCTTACCTGGGTGAGTGGCGACCGGAGGCCGCAGCAGGTTCAGTACGGAATTGGCAAGTCTGCTACTTCTCAAGTGGCAACGTTCACGCAGAATGATATGTGCAGTAAGTCGTGATCGTCTGTTTATTCACATAGAGTAGGGAAAAGTGTTAGGGCCTGTTTGGTACAGCTTACAATAGCTTTGTAAAGCTGTTGTGAGCTGGTTTTTTTTGCCAAACATTTTTTTTTAAAACAGTTTTATTCATAAAGCTGTTTTTCTTCATCTCTTACAAAGAAAAACAGTTTTGCAAAGTGGAGTGAAGCTGAAAATAGTAGTTTATTACAGTTTTCTCCCCCCTTTCTCTTATATTCATGCATAAAGTTGTTAGTGAAGCTGTTTTGTCAAATACTTTTTTCAAAATAGCTTAGCTTCATCTAGAAAGCTGCTCATGAAGCTATTTTCCAAAAAAACAACTTCACTAGTGAAGCTGAACGGTACCAAACGGTGTATGATTCTGCAATGCTTCGACAAACTTTTATCTCCGTGCAGTTAGCCCCTTGTTACCAAGCCCTGCCAAGGATTTCGGGTGGCATGACCATGGCTACATTCACACGGCCGTCATGACCGGGCTCCAGCCTTCTCAGTCCTACACCTACCGTTACGGAAGGTAAAAGTCCTCTTGCAACTAAGATCCTTGCAAACAAAACAACTGATCAGCAACGCTTCAGAATTAGAAACATGCCATGGATGTTAGTAAGGTTTCTAACTTTAAAATGTCAGCCAGTTCTGCAGTAACATTCTGGCAACCAAACGAGATGGATGTTTCATGTGTTCACACAGATTTTGAGTTTGTGCTTGTGCAGTGATTCTGTGGGTTGGAGTGACACAACCAAATTCAGAATGCCACCAGCTTCGGGCTCACCCGAGACATCATTTCTGATCTATGGTGATATGGGGAAGGCTCCGCTGGACCCATCAGTGGAGCACTACATTCAGGTAGACCAAATTGTTGCCTCCAGTAACAATCACTTAACTCTGGGTTTTGTATTCAGATTGTAACTTTCCTTCTGGGTGCACTGATTGCATTAAATCCAAGATTACAAATTTTTTTTTGAGAGCACGCTTATGCGCGTATTTCATTAAACGGAAAAGAGTTTTCAGTTACAGCAAACGGTAACAGCACGTTACCAGAACCTAGACTACTGGATCCCGAATGAAAGACTACATGGCAGACAAGACCCACCGAGCCAAGATTACGAATTTGTTTAAGTATTAACTCTCACGACATGCATTTGCAGCCTGGATCAATTTCCGTGGCCAAGGCAGTGGCTAAAGAAATCCAGACAGGAAAGGTCGATTCAGTCTTCCACATAGGAGACATAAGCTATGCTACGGGCTTTCTGGTTGAATGGGATTTCTTCCTAAACCTCATAGCACCAGTCGCTTCTCGAGTTTCCTACATGACTGCTATCGGTAATCACGAAAGGTAACTGTTACTTTCAAAATCGTATGTTTGCTGTGTAATCTGAACAGTTGATTTGTTTTGTGAAATGCACCATCGTTGACCATGAACTTGCGTTGTCTTCCTCAGGGATTATGCAGAGTCTGGTTCTGTATATGTGACCCCAGATTCAGGTGGTGAATGTGGAGTCGCATATGAGTCATATTTCCACATGCCAGCTGTCAGTAAGGATAAGCCATGGTATTCAATTGAGCAAGGGAGCGTTCACTTTGTCGTGATGTCAACTGAGCATAAGTGGTCAGAGAAGTCGGAGCAGGTATAAATCAATTGGAACTTTTCATGTATTGTTCAGACTTGTAAATATGTGTATTGTTTCTCTGAAAAGTTTGTTGTTTGAATAGTACAAATGGATGAATCAAGATTTGTCATCAGTCAATAGATCAAGGACGCCATGGGTAATTTTCATTGGGTGAGTTTCGTTACATAAGCATGTTTGTTTTGAAGTAGCTTGGCTATGGACAGATCATGCTAACCCAGTAAATTTACAAACTTAAGTTTTTTTTTTCATTTTACTTTGTTTCTCTTGAATCTGTAATATGTGCTATTCAGATACAAGAAACAGAATCATCATACTTCAATGAAAATTGCAGGCATAGACCGATGTATTCATCCCATATCGGAATACCAGTTAATGTAGATCCATTTTTTGTGGCGTCCGTTGAGCCACTCTTGCTCAAGTACCAGGTAAAAAATCACACTTGAAAACTGAAACTTAACTACATCAGGCTGGTACGAAAAGAAATGACCAGCTGATCTGAACTAACCATAGTAGCATGTTTTGGTTTTTGGGTGAGTAGGTGGATTTGGTTTTCTTTGGCCATGTACACAACTATGAGAGGACTTGTGCAGTATACCGGAGCATATGCAAAGGCAATCCAAAGAAGGATGCAAGTGGAATTGATACTTATGACAACAGCAAATATACTGCACCTGTTCATGCCATCGTTGGAGCTGGAGGGTTTAGCTTGGACAAGTTCCCTAGGATTGTGGTAAGAGATATAGTAACAAGTCTTTTGTAGTCCAAAGCAAGTAGTGCATGATCTTGAAGAAGTATGATATACATGAGATTTCTTATAATAATTAGTCAGTGAACATAGATTTGAGAGATAGTTTTAAGTTTATAACCCTAAATTGATATCCAATACTATACATGCTTGTTAACAATCTTGCCTTGATTTCCAAATAATCAGTTGAACAAATGGAGCTTATCAAGAGTTTCAGAGTTCGGGTATGCCCGGGTGCATGCCACAAGAGGTGATATGCTGGTTCAGGTCAGTTTTTGTATTTTTTTTTCCTTTTCTCAATGTATTCTATCTTCTCACATCTGATTGAAATAGTAATTCAGTGATTAGTGGCATTGAATAACGAAAATTTCAGAAAATTCCGAAAGAGCACCGTTTTGGCATTTCTCTCTGAACAATTGTTACTCTGTTTTCTTCAGTTTGTAAGCTCAAGTACGATGGAGGTTCGGGACCAATTTAGAATTGTGAAGACAGATCCGGCAAAGAGGCTACGGAACCAGCCAGTTCAACCGTAGCTGCAGTTTATGGAAAAGAAGATGGAACTGGAGCAGTATACTTATATTTTTGTTATGCTATAAAAAAAATGGCAATGACCGTCCATTGTAAGGAACTTAATCGGCTGACCTTCGCTCAGTTTGCAATCATCGAAAGTAGGGAAGTAAAATTCGTTTCGACATCAAGTATGCTAAACCATTACGGCAACATCTAAGCTCTGCATAATATACGCCAACACAGTTCGATTGTCCAGCTGCGCTGACAAAGAAAATGAAGCGAAAGCTACATCATGTCTCCTGGTCCCTGGAGTGAACTAAATATTCAGTGAAGGAATCGAAATACGCCTTGTAAATGTAGCAGATCTTCCATCATCTGCACGCCAATTAGCACTTTTTTGTGTGTTCGGGGTTGCAACGAAAAGTTAGTGTCAATTTCATTCTGGATTTTAATTTGGACAGACGACGTATTAGTTTTCTGGGAATATAATGGTGGATAACTCAATACTCTTCACTTTCTGAGAAAACGGAACACTCTATATTTCATAATATTATATGAGAATTTTTACGGTGCTTGGGTGGAACCGGTGGTTCCTCCCGTTAATTTGCTTTTTAGCCGGTTCCACTCCTTAATCATAATTAAGGGCAGTTTAGTACTTGTGCTAACAGTACAACTTCTCGGCTCTAACCCAATTTCACCCCTCGCTGAATGCCTGAATCCACAAACTGCTCCAGACGATTCCGCCGGCGCGGGCACGACGTGAGCCTGCGTTGTCGTTTCCCAGGCCCCCAGCTCGCCGCCAATCTAGTCGGCACCGCCGGCGTTCCCTGCTTGTCGCCGACTGCAGAGCAGAGGCGCACATCGAGTTCGTTCCTTCTCTGCCCCAGCCGAGTAGCCCACCACCTCCCCATCAGCACCACGGAGCTCCGTCTCTACGACCAATCCTTGGCGCCGTCCTTGGTTGCCGGGATTTCAAAGAGGACGAAGTGGATTTGTGTGACAGTAATTTGGGAGGCTGTGCATTTCGTGGATAGTGTTCAGTGTGATCGCTTGGTCAGTGAGGGTGGCTTGGAACTCGATTGTACATGTACCTCTTTGCTTAATTTTCACCTGAAATCATTAGCTTTTGTAGCACGTTTTAATGGAGTTGGATCCTTTATTGCACATGCAATATATGAACTCAAACCGCAGCCTAGAATAGCTGAGGAAGTTTGCTGTTATGTTAGATTATTCACATCTCATCTGATTATCGTCACTTACAATTCAAGAACATATGTACTGGTAGATGATCTGTATTGGCATAGGATGAGTTTGTTTGCTATACAAGACACCCTACAGTACAGTACAACTGAACTGAAACCCGCACACGGTTAAGTTCAGTAAGAAAACATAGGCCTATACAAATTTTACTTGAAGCTTTGCACAAGCACTACAATATGAACATCCCATTAGATATCTCATTTGCAGTATATTTACCAACGCTTTATTAACATGATTTTCAGTATATTACAAAAGAAGATATCTCATAGATATCTACAGAGGAGATATACATCGTAATTAGAAAATAATAAAGCTCTAGTAACACTAAGGTTTGATAACCACAAATCTAGCTCCTGTCATCAAGCTTCCAAAATCAGGTCTTCTTGCCTTCGTTGCTATTCAATATAAGGAATATTGAACTAACATTTTGACCTGCAATAAATTGATGAGTGAGGAAAACATATTCAAAGTACTGAAAAGTCCTTTTGCGAAAATGTACCACTAATACCTCTTTACGCACATGTTCTCAATCACCATGGTTTTACTAATTATGAAATATGCAATAGGTGAAGAACCTACAGCAGTATATTATTAGTAATATTGAAGAAGCTGTTGAGCATGGCTTGGAAAAATTAACAGATTCAGTCAGCAATCCTATTTGGCCAACAATCCAGAAGCATAGTCTGATAATGAAGATGCATGTTTACGGCTGCAAAAGATTCAGTAAGAAGGGCCACGCAACGGAGAAATTGCTTAACCCAGCCAACGTAAATGAAAATGCAGAATGAACACTGTCAAGGCTGGAAATTTTTTCAGTAACTGTGGACGAAGTGTCAATGCGGCAAAGCAGACGCCCTGCGCGGCATCAGTGATGGGCGGCGCGTCCGCGAAGGCGCATCGCGCGGCCATGGCGGCGGCCCACGCGGCCTTGCAGCCGGCCGACGCGGACTCGGTGCCGGGCGGCAAATCGACAGAGGGGCCCGCGCGGGCATATCGGCGGCCACTTCTTCTGCAGCGGAGGGCGGGGCTAGGAGAAGGCGGCACGACAGGGAACACGGTGGCGGCGGCCGTGGCGCGGCCTTGCAACGGGACCGCGACGGAGTCGATTGAGAAGGGCGCATTGGCACCGGGCAGATGGCGGAGTAGAGCGAAAAGGGGGCGCGATCGCCGGAGAAGAGATGGCGGCAGCACGGACGGCGGCGGCGTGGACGGCGGCGTCCTTGAGCGCGGCTGCCCAAAGTAAAGCAGTTTTTCTCTCATTTATACGAGAATCTCAGGTTTCTCGAGCGTTATTAGAAGGTTCAAATACGATTATACTCTTTATAATTAGTTTTGGATCCATAAATTTTTTGGTTCTGACTCACAGTTTAGGTTCCTCTCATCTAGTTCCACCTATTTTTAGACCATCAGATCTAAGAAAATAGACGGTTCACATGAATTACAAACATAGTAAAAAATTTCATATTATATAGCTGGATCCATGGAATTGTTTGTCATATGCATGATGGGGATATACCTAAGCCGTATATATGGCTCTGACGATATTTTTCTATATACCTCCGATCTGTGCTTTGCCGTGGCAGGCGGACGGCTGAACTTACGGTAAACCAAAGGCATATGCGACGCAAACACCGTTGTATTTTTTCTTGTTATATGGACGGACCATAATGCCTACAAAAGCCCAGTGTCATCCATTCGGCAAAACCACACACCAAGCCAGTGCAGACCACAGTGTAATTACAAGCTGACACTAGCGATAGCAGCGGCAGCGCCGGCCCGTAGCAACCAGATCGAAGCATGACAAGACTGTTCCTCGCGTGCATGGTTCTGCTTGGCCTTGCAATGGCCGCGGCGGCGGCGAGCCGCCGACCCGCCGTCAGGCGACTGCAACCAGGACCTGCAGGACCTGATAACCAACTGCCAGGACTACGTCCACTTCCCGGCTGATCCCAAGATCCCGCCGTCGACGGCCTGCTGCGCCGTGATCCAGAGGGTGAACATACCGTGCCTCTGCTCCAAGGTCACCCCGACGGTGGAGCAGGGTTTAGGAAACGTTCGGTAACCGGTCGGTTACCGCGGTAACCGGCCAAACCGCTCACCACCGGTTCGGTTTCGGTACCGGTTTGAATTCAAATTTTAAATATAAATTTCAAAAAATGGAAAATACTGAAAAAATTCCTAAAAATAGTTCATGATTTATAGAGTCGAATAGTGTACAAATTTTTAAAATTGGAGTTCGTTTGCTATTTATTTTGACGTGTACAAGTTTGAAAAAAAAAGAAAAAAAAGATCTTTTTTCTTTTTTCTTTCAAACTTGTACGTGTCAAAATAAATAGCAAACGAACTCCAATTTGAAAAAATTTTACACCATTCGACTCTATAAATCATGAACTATTTTTAGGAATTTTTTCAGCATTTTCCATTTTTTGAAATTCAAATTTGAAATTTGGTTTGGGGCGGTTTGGGTGCGTCCAAACCGGACGGTAACCGGCCCTAACCGACCGGTTACCGGTCGCTAACCATTTGAACTGCGCCGTTTGAATTCAAAATCCAAACCATTCGGTTTGGGACCGGTAACCGGCAAACCGCCGGCCACCGGTTCCCGGTTGAAAAACGGTAGGGTAAACCTGCGGTGGAGACGCTCATCTGCATGGACAAGGTCGTCTACGTCGCCAGCTACTCCAAGAGGCCCCTCAAGCCTGGCTCCCAGTGCGGAAGTAAGTAGCCTACTGTGTGTGTAACAGTATAAAGCTTATTTGTATACAGTATACCACATCTGACTTGAGATTGCTGTGCTTGTTTTTTTGAAGGCTATCACGTTCCTGGTGGGCTTGCTTAATGCTCGTGTATTGATATACCATTATATATGACGAAGATCGGTGTGGTATTCCTACACCCTGAACAAGTGCTGTGTACATCCTCTGTGTCTTCGGCGTAGAGACTTGGTTCTGTATGTCGACTGTCACCTAATAAGTTTGCATGCGTTGCATTTACTTGTATTATATTATGATATACTGTAATATGTATGAAGTGATCCTGGCCCTCTATTTCTTTACTCTGCTTCTCTTCTCTTCTCCTATCGTCTTCTCTACTCTACTTCTAATCTAATATTAAAAAAGAGGAAGGCTTCTTGATCCATCATTGTCAGAACCGCCTGACAAGGATCTCACTGATCCAATCTCGCTTGATCCCGATCCCCACGAGTTAGATTAGTGTATCCATAAACGGTATGATATTGCCTAGTTGACCTATTAGGATGTTGTCATGACGTGTTGTATCGAATTTTTTTTCTATGTTAATATAAATACACGTAAATCTTTTGCGTGATTGAGAAAAAAAAGTTGTGACATTCGATTCTTAAATGAATTAGAATACGTTCTATGGTCATGAACTCTTTCGTGTACACATTTGAGTCGGAGAAGAGCAGATCAGTGAAAACCATATTATAGAGTTCAATCCCAAAATGAATTGGAATACGTGACACGATCATTGATAAAATCTCTAAGTCTCTTGTAACCATGAGTTAGAGCAGCACACGTCTAGGTAATACCGTCTAGGTAATACCGTAAAACCCATATTTGTTTACATATAGATATTTGTCCCTTTGATTAGGGACGAGAAAAATATCATCAAAACTAATTAATCAAATAGATTTAATGAAAAGAATTCACTGAACCAAAGTTTTCTTGGTCTATTCAGTGAATACTTTGGTGTTGTTCTCGGTGATTTATTTGTATATTTAAGTATATATTCAAGAGAGTTTATTTGTTAGAATCGTTTTTGTTACTTTTCCTTTTATGTTATAACATGATGTATTTTTTTGTTGGGTGGTTCCCAAAGCATTGATACTATTATATTATAGCCAACAAAAAGTATACTATGTATTGAAGTAATCGATTAACCAAAGCCATTTTTGGTTAGTTTTTAGTTCTTGAAAAAAACAGTTAACATTTAAAAAAAAATCAAATTCTTTATAACATCTTTTATGAAAGAAGATCATCGGCTACAATCATATCTCTAGTCTGAAGTGTACCTTTTGTTTTCCAAAAGATATTATGCATAGTTATTTCTCTAATTCAAATTCCGCACTCAAAACAAATGTTTGCAAACAAACACTTGGGAGTCCAAAATATATGTGAAGTGTCACTTCCTTCATTTTATATCAACATTTCTTATATTCAAGTTCACATTCCGCACTCAAAACAAATTAACGTGGTATATGGTTCTTGAATGTACACGTCTTCCTTGCATTACATTTATTTCTCATTTATGTCTTTCTTTTGTTTTCACCCGAACAACTTGCCTGCATGTCATCATTGATCTTTAACACTTGTGAATATGGAAGCACTAGTTGTTTACACTTGTCTATACAGTAGCACTAATTTTTACACTTGTTTAACATGCAGCTCTAGTATTGACACATGTATAGCATATAATGTCAATATGACACCTGTCTCACATGCAACACTAAATTTGACACTTGTATAACATGCAAAATTAATACTGACATTTGTCCACATATCTCAACTCCACACTATATCTAATTTTTACACTTGTCTGACATACAGCTCTAGTATTGACACATGTATAGCATATAATGTCAATATGACACCTGTCTCACATGCAACACTAAATTTGACACTTGTATAACATGCAAAATTAATACTGACATTTGTCCACATATCTCAACTCCACATTATATCAAATGCATTGAGCATATGTCATAAACTTGATACAAAGTTGGATGGCTCTCCCTCACCACATCTATATAAACTCAAGTGCTACTCTAAAATCGCACATCACAACATAGTTCTTTTAGTAACCTTCGACGGGCTGCCCCCAAAACTAAGAAACATGGCAAAACTCCTGAGCTTGTTCTTAGTCCTCTCTTTAGTAGTAGCCATGTCCGTCGTAGGCTCTCATGCTGATGGAGGTTGTGATAATGACCTCCAGAACCTGATAAGTGAATGCAAGCAGTACGTGATGTTTCCAGCGAATCCAAAGATCCCTCCTTCAGATGGTTGTTGTGGTGTCATCAAGAAGGCAAATGTTCCATGCCTATGTGCCAAGGTCACCAAGGAGACTGAGAAAATCGTATGCATGGAGAAGGTTGTGTATGTTGGTGAGCAATGCAAGAGGCCATTTCAGCATGGCTTCCAGTGTGGAAGTAAGTGTTTTTTGTGTTTATTTATATGAGTGTAGTGTAATTTGTGAAATTTATATGTGCTATTTTATTAACTATCTATGGTATTTATTTTAATTTAAATTCATTGTTTTGTAGGCTACACAGTTCCTAGCTAATGAACAGATCACAAGAGGGAAGTGCTATACATATTCCTTAGATCTCAACAGCCATAGCCGATCTACCTTCCGATGGTTGTACAATACGAGGCCGTGTTGAGACTAATCTAAGGTGTAAGAGCTCCATTGATGTATCGAAAATATTCTGAGCTAATAATAAAGCCTTCTCTGCAAATTTCATGATTGCTCAGGAAGTGATATATGATCCACATTTTCCATGAATAAGAAAAAAATAGGAGTATAGACTTTTTTAATATCAACTATATATATATATATAAAACGCACAAAGGTATTTCGCATACCAAATATATGTGTCCAAAATATAAGTGAAATGAAGTTGTCCCCCATTTCTATCTCAATATTTCTTGTATTGCCAAAATATATGTCAATCCCCCCATCGTAAACTTACATTCTTAAACAAATATGTGTGCTAGTACCAAGTATACAATATATATACATCTAATTTGTTGTCCTATCCAAAAGTATTTGTATTGAGATATATCCATATATAACAATAAATGATTCTAATAACCGATTCCGTGCTCAAGCATATCTCAGTTCTACTAATTGCAGGTTTCTTACATGTCGTGAATATAGTGCACTTGAATTCTCCCAAGTGTATAATTTTTTTCTTTTCTTCCACTTTGTCACATGTACATTTGCTTTTTCTCCCTTGGCATATGAGAGAAGAACATCACATGGAATTGGAAAAGTAGGGCTTAACGGATAAAAATATAAAAGACAAAAATATTGATGTATTTGGTCGCTTGAATACACTCAGTTGGCCATGTCCATTTATATTTATAAGGTGGAAAGATTTTACCCAAAATAAAAGTAGAACCCCATACAAAATTATGTCAAAATATAACTTTCAATCGTACTTAGCTCACAATCCAGCTTATACGGTTTTAAAAAATCATCTTAGTTTGTTTTCACAGGTAAGGAGCTTCTCCATAGCCCTTCTCCCTCAATATCCAGACTCCATTGGCATTCTATATTTGTTCCTATCATCTTGATGAGAGAAATACAATATTTGTCCCCGCTGTGATGGTACCTTACAAGTCGTATGCATGGAGTTCTTAATATTTTGTAGAAACCTCAGCCTTGCTTGGGAGACGCGAAGATGCACTCGGAACAGAACGAAGGTGCGCTCGGAGCAGAACAAAGGCAGACAGCATGAAGGGTTATGAAAACTGACGAAGAGGGTGCCAGTGCAAGAGCATATAGCAGATATTATATCTAATGGTTTTAATTTAGTGTCATAATTTTTTCTCTTCTTAATAAATTTGGTTAGGCTTATAAATTCAGCTTAACTGTAAAAATCTACTACGTGCTACTATATGCTGACATGCTGTGGATGATCACTCGGCTGCAAAGCAGCGTGGAGTAGCTGTCAGCTTATCACCGCTCTCTCGGCGGCATCTCCTCGCGCGCCACGCGCCTAGCCACCGCGATCCTGCCCGACCACGTGTGCTCCACCCGCGCGCGCACACCGCCCCGCCCAAACCTTCTCCCCGCATCGCTTGCCGTACTTCGGCGTCCGTAGTCCGTACGTTCTCGGACTCTCGCTTGTGTCGCAAGGATCGATCACGTAAAGGCGACAACACCGAGCTACCTACGAATAGTCGAATACGAATATACGAGCTCAGCCAAGCCACCCCATCCAATCTGAGATGCCCGGCGAGGGCGAGGTGAGAGCAATGCGACGGCGGCGGCCCTCGCGTCCCCCGTGGGAGGCGCTCCTCCTCGTGGCGCCGTTCCTCGACGACGCCGCGTCCCTCGCGGCAGCATCCTGCGTGTCCACCTCGTGGCACGCCGCCTTCGCCACGGACTACCTCTGGGCGCGGCTCTGCGCGCAGCACTTCCCCTCCGCGCTGGGCCTCCTCCTCCTCCTCCCCGACACCGCCGCAGACGACCGGCAGTGCTCCTCCTCCTCTCCCCACCGACGCCTCTACAAGCTGTTCCGCTCCGCGTCCGTGCGCTGCCGCGCGCTCCCGGCCCCGCGCCTCGCCCTCGCGGACGTCGCCTTCGCCGTGGACATCGTCACGGCCGGCGGCGGCGAGAGCACGCTGTCCTTCCTGGTCGCCGCCGCCGACAGGGCTGCCCACGTCAAGAACCTCGCGGGGCTGTTCGTGTTCGGGGTCGACCTGAGCGACCGGAACGCGGCGATCGGGCCGGGGGAGTGGCGCGTCAGGTGGACGGCGGTGCGGACGGCGCCGGCTCGACGCGGGGAGGAAGAGGAGGAGCTCGCGGCGGTCCTGATGATGGACGCCAAGGTGCCGGCGGCGAGGGCAGCGGGCGCCGTCACCTTCGGCGGCGGCAGAGGTGAGGCTGGGGTCATGGCGAGGCTGCCCGCGCCTGGATGCGGCGGCGCGAAGATGGACGCGGAGGTGGTCTCGAGCTGGCTGTGGCGGGGGAGGAGATGGTGGTCGAAAGGTGAGGCTTGGAGTATGCGCGAGTGTCGGAGGGGTGGGCGCCGATGGGGGGCCCCGGGTACTGCAGCATTTTCTCTTGTAGAATGCATGTGCTTCTTCGATGATCTCTAAAACGGTCGAATGAAAATTCCGCTTCAGAGAAGCAGAGCAGAGTAGATAGATTTTTTTGTAACAACAGTAAGTAGATTTAGGCAGTAGTGGTGCAACGAACTGAACCGAACTCTCATTTTGCTGTTTCCCCGATTAAAAATGGTTTCATCTTGTAATTGTGAAAAAAAAAGATTAGGGAAAATACCACGTAGGGCCCTGCGAAACCATGACAGATTCCCCATGCCCATACACATCGAAGACCACCGACATCGACTCCACCGTCCCAAATTTTTTAAACCCCTACCCCTGCCTATGCTATTGACATTTTTTTTTTTTTAAATTTGCCCTGTTCGTTTTTTATTGTTTTCGTGGGTTTACCACTTACGGGGTTTTTAGCTGTTTTTTTTTTAATTTTTTTAAACCTCAATTTTTTGTTGTTTTTTTTGAGAGAAAAAAATTGTTCGCTGATGAAACCAAGCAACAGAGCATAAAAAATCAAAGAAATCAAGAAAAAATGCTGGGCTTGCCAAAAAAGCCTACATTTCTGGGCTTGCCAGGGCCGGGCCGGGGTAGGAGTAGAGCCCGTCAGAAACGGTTAAAAATACCACGCCTAAACGCGCCGAAGCCCACTCCCCCACGCCGACCCAAACGGGAGCGCACTCCTTTTACGGCTCCCCGTCCCGGGGTCTCCCCCGCACATCGGGTCGCCCCACCGTTTCCGCTGCTGCTGGCGGCCCTCCCTCCTCCGCCCCTACCAGTACGGGGCCCATCTTCCCCCCACCCTCCCTTGCTCTCTCCTCTCCCCATGGCGCATTTTCTACCCTTCGGTCGGTTCATCCCATCTGGGGTGCGTTACCCGCGTCGATTCCCATTCTTTGCCATCCAAGGGCCCCCCCCCCCCCCTCAAAAAGGGGGCGAGCCCATCGGGGGGTTTTTGGGCCCCGAATGGAAATACCCGTTTTTTTTTATTGGGGGGCCCTTTTTTTCTTTAA
>CM039137.1:15745832-15813293 GCA_022036555.1 Microstegium vimineum | reverse complement strand
TGACAGAATGATCCCAATTTGCCGACAACTGCTTATGATTTGCTTCAACTGAGGGTTTAAACTGATTGTCCCAGTTTACAGAGAGCTCAGTGTCACCCCATCCTGTAACTGGAACTGGCTTGTCAGAGAAAATAAAAGAGTCCCAGACATCAGGAACACCATTATCTTTTCTGGGAACACGACGACGTGACTTCTCCAGATCAGCCACCAATTCAGGATCAACATATTCATCTGGGTTGACTATATCGATAAACATGTTTGGATCAGGCAAAGGGATATCATAATGTTGACCATGATATACAGCACAGAAGCGCGCCTTTGCATCATTGAAGGCTTCTAATGCACCTGAGTCATCCCAATCAACCACACTTTTGTACAGAGACATCAATCTCTTGGTCTCACACAGTTTAGCCCAGGGGATAGCACAAGCATCAGTGCAAAATTTCTTTTCCCACAATGGAACTGAGAAATTTCCACTGCCTGAAATTAAAACATAAACTGTACTTAGTGAATACATAAAAGTAAAACTAATCTATGCGGAGAAAAAGAACCTCTGTTTGCTCCTAGACTTATATCACCACAATACTGGTGGTTTTCTCTGTATGAATACCAATTGGAATTCGAAAGAAACGCTACAACAAGAATACTGATAAGAAAAAACAGTACAATAGAAACGGGGCAACAGCAGATAACAGAACAAAATAAGTAGCTGCCATAGAAAGAGGTAGCAGTAATTTATCTACATAATAGGAAAAATCAAGGGATAGTTCGTTTAAATGCTAGCAAAATATTGAAGAAGACAAAAATACGATGAAAAAAAAACAATTATGTAGTTCTTATTTGTAAAGCATCAAGTAGGGATTATGGGTTATATGGAAAACTGGTTACAGGTTCAGCTTAGGTTAGTCATAGACTTCAAACTTTTACCAATTAATTTTGCTCAGAAGTGTCAACTTCCATGAATTTAAGCATGAAGTGTGTGTTCTATAACATGGTCCCATATAGCCATAGATGTGTACAAAAATCAAAACACATCAAAGATCAGGGGGGTGTTTAGTTCCCCATGAAATCCAAAATATTTTGGGTTTTAGCACCTTTCCTGAGTTTCAATGTCAGGCAAGAAATTATTGTTTAATATTTAAAAGTATTTCCTACTCAAGCTCTGGCAAGGGGCGTAGGGTGTACCGTGTACAGATGACCGTTGACCATTATCCGGTTTAAATACTCACCAAGCTGTTGCCATATCATTCACCAAATGGTCTCCAAAATTGCTAGTAAAGTGTGATATTATGTCATAAGCACTCTTGCTAAAATGGAAAAGGGTTCTCCTCTACAGAACATGTAATGATCAAGCGCATAAACTGATCAAGATTACTACCAGGGAATTAGGAAAATATATATGGCATACATTTTAGTTTTTCTGGATTGAAGGCGGTCCAGGTAGCACACGTAAATGGAATGGCTCGGTGCTTTCGAGCTTCGATGTGAGTTCCCTGAAGACAGTTGGTACCTCGCACGTCATTTTCAAGAGAGAGAGAGAGAGAGAGAGAGTAGCAAGCCGCAAATGCCAACCCACACGAACTCATCAGTCATCACCAGAAACGGCATCAAATACTGACACCGTGACACGAGAGCCAATTGTACGCGGACTGTCGCTGCTCGCCAGCATTGGCATTTCGGGCAGGGACATTCGGACCAAAAGAAAGAGGGGGGATTTCGGATTCACTACCAAACCCGGAATTCCGGACACATTTGACATGTGAACTGTGAAAATCCAGAAGAAATCACTCGACAAAATCAGGAGCCGAGGAAGGGCGCGGCGCAACCAATCTAACTCAGCCCAAAACCAGAACGCATGCTAAGACTGCAAACAGGACGGGTAGCGATCGAGGAACGTACCCTGAGAGCGCGGCGGCCGCCGGGGCTTGCCGGACTCCCTGTAGATCGGCCGCCTCTCCGCCATGGACGGCCGCTGCGGACGTCTCCTCTCCTCCCTAAGCCCAACCCTCGGCGGAACACGCGAGAAAAGGCGCCCGGGCTCCCTCCCGCCTCACCCCCAGCGCGCGCGGACGCGACCCGCGGAGCGACCCGAAAGGCCGCCGGATACGGCGCGCCCGGTTAAGTCGGCGTGGAGTGGGGAACGCGAACGAGTCAGGCGAGCGGGAGGGGAGGAGGTGGTTTTGCCGGTTTGGGTGGCGTCGTTGGTTTCGCTCGCGGCCGGCGCCGAGGGGCGGGGGACCGGGGGAGGTTAAAAAGAGCAGGGAAAGCTGGGATTTTTATCGTGCGACCGCACGTTTTTGCCGGAACAGGCGGGCGTGTACCTCCGCCGATAGCTCAGGCCCAGGGACTTTTTCTCCGTGTTTAGTTACCGAGCTTTCCCTAATTTTCCATCACATCAAATTTTTATTCTTCGATCACATCAAAATACCAATATATATATGGAGTACTAAATATAGATGAAATAAAAAACTAATTACACAATTTTATTATATTTTGCGAGACGAACATTTTAAATCTAATTAATCAATGTTTAAATAATTATTATTAAATAAAAACAAAATTGCTACGGTGTGACGTGACAGCCATCTGTTTCCATCCGGCTCCGTTTGACAGTTCCGTTTTAACATCTGGTCCTTTTCTTTTCGACTATCCGTTTTGACATCTGATCGTGTTTCATCCTTTGACTGCTAAATACACTAAATATTTTAGTTTTATCTGCATAGAGAAGGTACAAAATCAAATATTTTAGTAGAATGAAAGGAGTAACCAATATTAAGCCAAGAGATTAGTCAAAAAATAATTAATTTTATTAATTTTAATACTCTGTAAAGTTAAAAGATAAGAATAGCTAGTAGCGAGTGAATGAGGTGGAATATATAAGAGCCTCTCTGGCGGGTGGAAAGAGTCGGTTGATTGAATAGTGTTACGTAAAAGTGAATAAGCTAAATGAATAGTGTTATGTGAGAGCAGCTAAAATAAACTGAGAGTAGTTTAAACAAATACTCTTTTCGTATCTTAATTAGACGACGTTTTGGACAGCGACATGGTCTCCCAAACACAACTTTGACATCTTATTTTTATAAAAATATTTATAGAATAATGATATATGTATACTTTTATGAAAATATTTTTTAAGAAAAATCTATTCATATAATTTTCACATTTGGAATCTTAACAACTTAAAAATTATTGATGATTTATATTCCCAATGTTTGACTCAAAGCTTCTCCAAAACATTCTCTAATTATGATACGGAGGGAGTAGGTTCTAAATTTAAAGAATTATTTACAAAGTTTATTGAAAATATTTTTCTTTTAACAATAACTAAAATTAAATTTAAAAAACGATTTAGCTAGTCTCCTCTATTATTCTAAAAAAGAAAGTGAAACCAGTCCCTTGAAAGTCAAAATTTTTGAGAAAAGCAAGAAGTCATGGATACTGGCGTCCGCGCCACCCGATAAAGCAAGCGATGTCGACTGGGCGACAGCGATGAGGACTCGGTACTTTGCCATGCTCTTTTGCTGCCAGCCGATGCTCGGCTCGGCTTCCTAGGCTAGTCCGAGCATTTGCTTCCTTCAGCTGTTGCCTGTTCGCCGCCCATTCATTATTTATTCGTCGCCGGTCATCCTCTCGCCGTTACACCGAAAATGGCCTGGAATTAGAATAGTACTCGCTCGTTTATTCACCGTGGACGTCAGTTGGCGGCGTTCAGTGCGACTGTACAAGACGAAGAACTGGGAACGCGGTTCAGCCGACGCGACAACAGTGAAGCTTTATTTTATTTTTTGAAACTGGCGGGGAAGCTTTATTTATTATACTCATGTTGAAGGATTGATGGGTCGACCAAGCTTTATTTATTTATTTTCATCTTGGCTAGGGCTCAATCGTGCAACTGCAGCGGTAGGGCGATGAGCCGATGAATAGTCCTTTCTCTCGAAAAGGAGTAGTACTCCTACTAACACTAGGGTTTTTCTCCTTTTGATTGACCTGGACAGACGTGACTACGCTTGGCACGAGTTTGCCCAAACGGCTACAGGGGCACAGGGGTTGTGTGATTCTGCAGAGGCAGTTGCTGGCCATACATCTACGGCTGTAGTATTAAAAATATTAAAAAAAATATTGATTGATTGATGTAGGAGGCTGTGGCCCAGATTAGCCGGCCCAACTCGTGAGTTAAACTGGGCCCAGTTACATGGGCAAGGGCGGAATGGTGTCGCCCGTCTATCACACACAGCGCAAAAAAAAAACCCAGAAAGTTTATCAAAGCAGAGATAACTATATCGATAATAATATATGGCAGTATGCAGTGCATAGTAAGAACGTAACGTTGATTCATGCTTGAAGACGCACTCATATGTGCAAGTGCAAATGAATCCTACTGGTACTAGCTGCGACTAATCAATCATCTCCTAATATATATATAGCTCGTGCACAATAAAGCACATCGATGTCGATGCGACAGTAATATTTTTTTAAAAGAAAATTGGCAGTGCGTCCTTAATCCATGCAGCTCACGTAGTAGTTCGTTCTACGAGCTAGGAAGATGCCGCCGTGAAGTCGACGTGGTACACCTCGGTCATGTCCGGCTGGAACAGGCCGAAGTGCCGCTCCACGCCCTCGGGCTTCTGGTCCTCGTTGAACATGGCGAAGACGAAGGCCTCCACGGCCTTCCCGGGCCGCCGCGGCGTGCCGCGCCCGCTCCCGACGTGGCGCACCACGTTGTTCACGTACGCCGCGGCGTTCCCGACGCTGGCGCCGGCGCCGCCGCCGCCCGACGGCCACCCGGTCTCCGACACCACCACCTCCAGGCCCGGCGCGCCGGCCCTCTCCAGCGCCGCGTGCACGGCGTCCACGATGGCGTCGAACATGTTTCCGTACGACGCCGCGCCGTCCGTCACGGCGGCGGACGCGGACGCGGACTGCAGCAGCGCGTAGTCGAGCGGCACCGACGACGGGTCGGCCGAGTATGCGAAGTAAGGGTAGACGTTGGCGAGCAGCGGCGTGGACCTGGACGCCAGGAACGACGCGATCGGCGCCATCGACGGCAGCGCCGCCTCCGAGAAGGCGCCCTGCGACGGCGGGTACGAGGACCCCAGCACGGACGTCGACACGGCCGTGGTGACGCGCACGTCGCCGAGACCCGCGGCGCGGAGCGCGGACTCGAGGTTCTGCATGGCCGGGGGGACGTAGGAGGCGAGGTCCCCCGGGATGACCTCGTTGCCCGCGGCCACGTAGCGGAAGCGGACGGCGCCGGCGAAGGGCTGCACGTTGGTCTGCACCCACGACGCGGCGAACGAAGGGTCGGAGGCCAGGCGGGCCAGGTCCTCGTTCAGGGTGCCGAGGACGACGCCGAGGCCCGAGCCTTGGAGCGCCGCGAGGACGGCGGTGTCCGGGTGGAACAGCCGGACGTCGGTGATGCCCCTCGCCTTGCATAGCGCGATCACCTTGTCAGGGGACGGCAGGTTGTCGGCGATCATGCCGTAGTTCACGCCGATGCCTTGGACTCCTGCAAGACGACACAACTCTTGAACTGTTAGCAGAGAACGACTGATCAAAGCATGCCATGCAATGCATGGAGTAAACCCTGGAGCGTCGTTGGCTAGTTGTACCTGTTAAAATTAAAAACTAAACTTAACCAAAAAAAAAAAAGGCACTGCAATTCATGGATGGGGAGTATGTTTATTTATCACTAGTTTATTTATGTTGTTTAACCTAACCTTTGTTTCTCCCAACATGGTAGTACAATACAACTCCTACCAATTTGCTGGGAGATTTATTGCAAATCGTGTACCAGGTTGGGAAAATGTTCATCGTTTATGGACATGATGGATCCTCTGGAGATTTATTGCAAATTCCTTTGACTTCCTCTGGGGAAGAGCAGTAACTTTGAAACGGAAAGTGCACAGGCCAAACTAGAAATTGTACTTTTTGATCGCTCCTTTGTGGCTATCGCCAATTAAGGCGTGAATTGTAGTACTGCTACTCTTCATGAGGGGCTAAGTACTCTGTTGATGTTTCAACATCATAATTGAACACATAACTTCAGACTGACAGGCGAACGAACATGGCAACAAGAAGCCGTACAGAAATTAAAGCAACCATGGCTGGAGGAGACCATCTGTCAAGAAGGTTAGACGAGAGATCCCGACCATGCATTAATGTGAAGAGCAGAACAGTGAAAGCAACCCTCCAGCAGGAACTTATGTACACCAAGGTTGCTGTTTACTACGTAAATGATTTCTGGATGGGGATACAAAATAGAGGTACTCGTATGCATGTTAGAGCAACAGAGCCAGAACAGGCCGTAATGGCTAACAATCCACGCTAAAAGGTTAAGAGCTCTCGTGAAACGAAAAGGTACAGGCCGGTGAAAGTAGACACTACTATAATCTTTAATGCCTCGGCAGAACTCCTGCCGCTTCTGTTAAGAAAGAAAAGAGAGTCGTAGTAAACAGAAACCAAACAGCAACAATATCTGACATTTGCAAGAATCAATTACTCTCGAAAGAAAAGAAAATAAATCAGACTATGTAACGCGGGTCTGTTCTCATGTTCCTACCAAGAAAGCAATGCATGTACTACTAACTACGGCACCGTATACTCAAGACAGTAGATAGATGGACATAAAGTAAGAACGAAGTTAATTAATCTCATACATACATTACATAACATTAATACGTGAACGAAGGTAAACCAAATTCACCAGCTAGCATGCAGGCAGCAGCCAAGCGATGCGCTCATCACCTGAGAAGGACGACGAGCAGAGCAGCAAGCTGCAGGCGGCGATCCACAACCACAGAGCGGCGGCCATCCTCATCATCGCGGTTTCCGGCAAGCTTGGAGGTTGGAGCAGCACAGGCAGTTCTTGTTTCTTTTCTGCAAAAAAAATCTCTCGCTTCCTTCTGAGCCTTCTTCCCCCTCTTCCACCTCCGGCACGCACGGCTCGCTATATATATAAGGGCGGGCCCTGCAAGGCTGCAACCACCGATTGGCCACGACCCAATAGGCTCGCGTGGGCACCGAAACGCACGGCCTGAACGCCTACGTGATCGAGTCCGCGATGCGGTTGATGGAAAACGCACGGCCTGATGGAAACTGCGCGTCCGCCAACGGGAGAACTGCTTCGGTACCACGTAGACTTTCCGTGCCTCCACATTCAACAGCAGGTTCAGTGCTTCGATGGGAAACTTACTTTTCCATTATGGTCAACAACAACAAACAATTATTAGGGATGCAATCTGCTCAATGGAAAAAATTTCCCCTTTTTCCATGTGTGTGCCTTACGAACAGTTGGATAAACTTTAGGAGGTCAGAGAGGCCTGCCATGGATACAACAGATACAGGCAACAGCAAGTCTCAACACGTCGGCTACGGCTAGAGCCACACTTTTGATGCATACTCGTCGCAGGGAAACTGAAAATAATAAAGGGAACTTCCAGGGAGTTTTACCATTTTTCGCAACACAGGGAACGTAACACGTGTGGACCAAGGAGAAAACCTCTTCTGTTGGCAAACACGGCCCCCAAAGGCGGGCGATGCTCTTTCATTTTGTCCTACAAAAACTATTGCCAAAATCCAATTTATACCTTCTTTATTTATTCTTTAATAAGAAAACAGAATCTTCCCAACTTTCGAGACCATCCGGTTCTACCTCCCTGAAAATTGTAGATTTTTTTTTTAAAAAAAACTCAAATGTTTTTTTCTTTGAAAAATATGCATTTACAGAAATACTAAAATCCGTTTTGATCTAAGAAAAAATGTTTTAACTCAGAAAAATAGTAATTTAATTTCCCCCTAAAATCATACCCTACATCATAATACCCCGCGTCCAAAAAAAAGAGGGAGTACAAGGATACTACTCCCTCCATTCCAAATTATTTTTCTAGATTCATTGCTTTAACTATATATCTAGACATAGGGGGTGTTTGGATCCCTTGGTAAATTGACAAAAGAGCAAAAGAATTGTTACTTTTTGGCAAATGGATCCAAACATACAAGGTAAAAAATGCCAAAAGAGCAAAAATTTATTATTAAAGGCAAATAGAAAATCCTTCCACTCATACCCCTCTCTCTTATGCATGACATGTGAATGAGTGTAATTATTAAGGGTACAATTATCTTTGTATGTGTCATTTGTCATTTTTCATTTGTCATTTGTCAAGGGATCCAAACACCCTCAAGTGGCAAAAGATTTACCAAATTCATTTGCCATTTACCATTTGTCATTTGCCAAAAAATCCAAACACCCCCATATTGTTTATCTAAATGCATAGCAAAAGCTATGTATCTAGAAATTTAACAAGCTAAATAAATACCTTCTCAGATTTCACTAATGTTACAACAACAATTACACCGTGCATAAACATATAGCAACTTGGAAGATCGTCTAAGTTCTAACCAACAAGGGAAAGGGAAAGAAAATAACTTCTAGGTTTTCACATCTTTTGGTTGACCAAGAAGAGATGGTCGGTAGAGTGAATGGCCTTGTGCCATCTCAATTCTTTCACGTGGATCACACATTGTCTCATCTCTTATAGCCTGAAGAATCGAATCAGCAGGACGGTCCCTGTGCATATATGTAAACAGACCAACTCAGTCAACTATATATCAGAATTCAGAAAAACCTTAGTTCACTGAATTATTTCCAAACTATTGAAACATAAAGTAGAATAACTGTCACACAGGCAGGGGCAGAAGGAAACCATGCCAATCAAGTTATCAGTATGTATGGGTTAGTAATATAGGTTACTGACACAGGTAATCCATTGAAAACGTAACTGGAGTAGGGTACGTGGCGTTGGTCTTAGGTCCTAACCTCGTGATTAAAATCCTGTGTAGTGCTTTTAGGATCGGGCACATCTCAACCGGTGCAACAGATCTGTTGGCTTCTGGATGCATGACACTTAAGCTATCCTGACTAAGAAGCTCATAAAACGCATCAACTGCAGAGACACCCTGAAATGAAATGGCAACAGGATAATTCATTACATGAACCATTTAGGCATATTCATGCAGTTCTTTGAAGTTTAGATGTCAAACAAAATTAAAAGGGCATACCTGAATGGTTCCTTTTCCTTTAATGCTGTCACCCATTTCTAATGTCAATTCGCCTTTAGCTAACTTGTGTCCATACCATGCATTACGACCTTTCAACAATGTGACATAAGTGTCAGCTAATAAGGGTCCAGCAAGTTTTTCAGGTTCTTCTTCTAGAAGGTGTGTGATGTAGATCATCTCAGATGTGCAAAGTGCAAAGTAAACGGATTTGCTGGTTGCACTCTCATTGGTTAGTGCAGCTACCATACCTGCAAGATATCAGAATGTTTAGCAAATTAGTGAAACCATAGGCCTACTTGGGGGTGTCACTGAGCACCAAGCTATGTGCATAGAATAAAGATCACTGCACCATGCATTTCTCATCACTTATTGTCTACTAAATCTTTCTTATTGGTGACATCAGTAATTAAGATTCTATGACTTATTTTTTTTTTAAGTTTGCTTTAAGAGAACACATTGGTAGGAAGCAGGGAATCAGAAAATTAAAGAACATTAATTCTAGTTGGGAAGAAACAGTGAAAAATGTGGTGGGGTGGCATGTGTGGTGTTGCAAAGGTTTCCAACCCCTCTTTTTCTTCTTAATATAATGATATACACAGCTCTCCTGTACGTTCGACAAAAAAAGGAAACAGTGAAAAAGACAAATAGAAATTACCAGCACCAATAGCATAGACGTTTTTTAAGCCACCCATGACTTCATGAGTGATGAGATCACTGTTATCCCACACAATAAAATGAGGCTGCCTCAAAAACTTTGCAAGAGGTTTTCTCCATTTGTCAGCTCCACAAATACGTGCATTTGCATATTCTTTGTTGTAAATTTCAGAAGCAATATTAGGTCCACCAAGATAAAGAATGTTCTCCAATGGAACTCCAGCTGCATTATACCAGTAGCCCATAATAAATTATACAAAATCAAAGAGGGGAAAACAAATGGACTACTGGGATATTAGAAGGAAGCATGAAACAAATATATATCTGATTTGATATGGATAAACAGGAAACTAGAATATGATTCAGGCAGGGTCTGGTGAAGCACTATCAATTGGCTCACAGGAATGCTAAAGCAATAGAAAACTTAAATGGACCTAAATGCAGAATGATTTGGACGATGATTGGATGAGTTTCGTCAAATGTTTTTCTCAAATTGTTGAAGAATGTTATGGAGAATAACATGTGAAGTCTAGCCATAATAAATAAAATGAATATCTTGTAGATGTCTAGATGATTCTACAGCACTTTGCAGAGGTTATCAGGAACCATTGTTGCAATTACAACTTTATACTAGTACACACTGATTGAAGACAATTCCATTCACATGTGCATTGTCTTTGACGACATAACTGAAATACTAGTTCTAATGGAATTTGATGCCAACACCTACAGTAGTACAGTTGCAATTGGATATTGAGGTACAATACTGAAGATGCTAAGGGCAGAACTCCAAATTCGATATAACCGAGGAGAGCCACAAATAAAAACAGAGACCGGTTTGAATTCAATAAGGAAATAGCGCCGATTTAATGGTTAGTTAACCGAAAGGTCGAGGAACCTCACTTGCATTGCTAATCATCTGCGTGGGAGTTATGATCCGTGGCAGTGGATCCAGCGAGGCCTCTATTCCCTTGGCGAGGGAGATGATGATGGGGGCAGTGATCCTCTCCTTCCAGTACCTCCCAATCTCCCCGAACACCTCCCTGGTGTCGGTGGAAGGCACGCCGTTGACGACAATGTCGGCGTCCCAGACGGCCTCCTGCAGGTTGGTGACGACCTTGAGAGGACAGAGCGGCGTGTCGACCATGTTGAGGCAGAAGCCGTCCCTGAGTATCTCGTCGGCGTAGAGCGTGCGGTCGCCGAGGCGCGCCTCGACGTACTTGAGGTAGGCGCAGCGGCGGATGAGGCGGCGCAGGACGTCCTCGCGCGCGTTGATGACGTCGAAGAGGTGCTCGGCGGTGGCTCGGTCGACGGCGCGGCCCGGGCGGCGCCAGATGCGGACCTGCGCCTTGTCGCGGAGGTGGCCGTACGCGTCCTGCAGCAGCGCGCAGAAGACGCTGCCCCAGGCGCCCGCCCCGACGCCGACGATCCGGAGCGGGTCGCCATCCGCCTTCCCCAGCTGCCGCCGCAGCGCGTCCAGCTTCTCCTCCACCACGGCCCCGTTCGCGTGGGCGTCCGGCTGGCGTAGCGCCTCCTCCCCGCCCATTGCCTTGACCTCCTCCTCCTCCTCCGCCTCTTCCACTCTCGCCTCTCGCCACAAGCAAGGCAGGTTACGTAGCCCGGTGCCCCGATCTGACTCGTTCGGTCGGCAGAAGAGACGGGGATGGCTGGATCACGCGACGCAAGCAGAGGTATAATCAGGAACTAACTCGGGAGAGAGAAAGCAGCGGACGGCTTTTCTTTTAGCAGAAGCGAGCTCGGATCGATTCGGGTGGGTTTGGCCGCCGGATCGCAGCGAGGTGGCAGAAACAAAGCGACGGCCGGAGAGCCCGAGGGATGCGGTGCTTGCTGCCGGCCCGCCGCCTCTGTCGCGGTTGCCGGTTGGGTTGGTGCGCCGGTACACGTCGCCACGAACGAACTCTCGGCTCGGCCAGATTGGCGCCTGGCGCATGCCCACTGCCCACTGTCCTCCAGACCAGTGCCCACGACCGGAGGGAACAGTGGCCGTGCGACAGTGAAGTTGGTTTTACGGCGAGGTGGCAGGTAGGTGAGCAGGGGGCGGGCGGGGCACGGGTGGGGGTTGGTGGAGTAGACCGGTTCGAGGATTTTGAATTTTTGATGATGGATCATCACCGTGGTGGGTGACGCGCGGGCAGATTTGGGAGCTTCTGCTACGCACCGAAAACGCGTCGGGCGTATGGCCACCATCACGTCACAGGAAATGTTTCTGCAACACTTTTTTTTTAACGTTATTCTCTCCAACACGACTTCACGTGGTATTTCATTATAAGCAGAAATTGCCATGTCAGCTAACCAGGAACCGATCCCCTCTTGAATAAAAAAGAAAGAGAAACGATCCACTAGACAAAAATAAAAACCCACGAAATGGCGTGCGTAAACATCGATCCGAGTCTCCGACAAAGGCGAAACTTGCACGAAAAGTGGCAGCGTTTCCACACTCAACTGCACCCTGGAGAGGTACAAGTAGGGATTTGGAGGCAATATGGTCAGGGCCCATTAGCTGATTAGCCGCATTAAAAATGCAGTCCGAATTTGATCCAAAGAGTCAAAGACTGATGTTTAATATCGCTCGACAAAATTGGTGAGCCGACTCTACAGCCAAGAACCACGTTCCAAGAGTGGTTGATACTGATGGTACTTACTCCATTGCAACTACTACTCGTGGATGCCCCGTTTCAGTAAACCAGAGATTTTCCAATTCCCCATTCGTTTAAAGTTTCGTTCACTAAATCATGTTAGGGCACTCACAATACATACTCTATTATAGAGTCTAAATTTATTTATTACCTCGAATATTATGGATTTAGAGTCTAAATAAGACTTAAGTCTTATTTTTTCATCCTCGCTCTTCAATAAATATACTATCATATTAGTAAAATAACATAAATAAATGGTAATAAATAGTCTTGGACTTTAGGATAGAGTCTTGCATTGTGAGTGTCCTTAGGGCAGTCCCAATGGAAGAAACTGACATGATTTCCATAGTACAAGAAATCATCTATAGAAATTATCTTCCACAACGGAGGTGTCTTCAAGTAATAATTATTTTCTCTTTCTCTCTCTTAACTCTATCTTCTTCCTCCAATGAAAGTGTGCCACGAGCCCCCTAGAAATAAGTAGTTTCTTTCATATGGTGATTTCATAGTTTCTTGATGCATTGGGTAGAGTGAAGACCTGATTTCTTCATGAAGAAACCAGGTCTAGGATTTGTACTCTCTTTCATCATTAATTAGGTTGTCATGTCAGCATTTTACCTACGTGACAAATCATTTAATGAGGATAGAAATCATCATCAATACACCATTGGGACTGCCCTTAGTAGTTTCCTATCTTAACTGGTTATTACAAAGTGCACCTCCAGCTTTTAAAAAAAAAACATGAAGTTAGTCTTAAGCTGAGAGTGTGCCCGTGAAGCTGAAACAACACAAAACAATATCCACCGCGAGCACAAGAAAATAAATCTCGAGTTTCAGTTTATATGACATAATGTCTATATGCAAAGTGTTTTGCCTTGCAGTTCCGGCAACGAAGCACTTGGGTTGGAAATGTTGCTCGGCAATGTATAGAGATGGGAGGAACCCCGACAGACAAAAGATGATTATTCAGCTGCCTAAAAATGTGGGAAAACAATCCTTGTTACAAAACACAATATTCATCAACATCAAACCATCTACTGTGCTGCGAAAACACAGGACCAGTTCCGGCGGTTCAAAACTACTTCACAGTTTCAGCTTCAGCTTCCCTGGAGAACGTCAAAAGACAGTTGAGAAAAATTGCATTTCGACAAACTGAGGTTGCCAATGTCACTTGTATGGTGCAATTATCCTCCTTCGCCGTTTTGGAGTCTCCCGCTTAACATACATCTTCTCCGTATCATTTAGTGGACGGCTTGATCCATCAGGCAAGCTGATGAACTTCCAGCCTCCTCCTGCGCCACGCTTTCCCTGAGAACCAAGCTTTTCAACCATGTAGCTCCATCCATTGTCTGGCCGGCGCCGGCTGTACTTGTGGCACTTAACCTCCCCTGCCACCTGCAGTCCAGCATATGATTTGTCTCATCTTACCATTAAAAATTTAACTATGAAGTCGTATATGCAATCCGCAACAGCGAGACAGTTTCAGCTACAGTTTTTTGTGGCCTTGACAAAGATAAATAATAAGATCCAGGAGTGTAACGTTAACACACATTCACACTGAACTATAACAAATCAGATTGCTCATCAGAACATAAAGCAGGTCCAGTAAATGATAGAGATCAAAGAAAGTGCTTACCTTCTTCTTGTTGAATTCCAAGCGCTGAACAAATTCCTCATACAACATTTTATCTTCCTTCATTGAAATTTCATATAGAACCTCATCAGGATCTCGTGTTGTGCCATCCCAGCCCTCAGGCATCACTTTGAAGTCAGGTTTATATGGAAGGGTTGCTACATGAAATTCCCTGTCATGAGAATTGAAGAACCTGGAAGAGAAAAGAAAAGAAGGTTGAGATAACATTTAGAAAAAATATTATTTCCTAAGGTCAACAGACATGTTGTTTAGAACAGATTTAGTCAAACCATAAAAACAACAAACATCAATGACTTCAATTCTTTAGTTTGGAGACATGCATGATATATGTGTATATTTGTATGAAAAAGAAACTTGCAAAATCTCATAAATTTGGAGGATTTTAAGAACACATTCTAGAAGACATTAGCAATCAAAGATATGCATTGAAGATCGTGCAAAATCAAACATTGATTTGTAACAAGAGGTTATAGCAAACAATACTGAAAGTTTGGATAGACCCTGTTGCATGCCTGGCCATAAATTGGTCATTAACCATAGGCAGGATAAGAGTTTGGATCCCAGCCATGTTTTGGCTTGCTCGGCACCGCATGGCCAATGTGCAGTTCACTTTGCAGCCGACGCGCGGTCCGATTCCTGTGCCACTGATTCAGGTGCCTAAATTTGGCTAGCCAAGTAATAGTTAGGTCACAGAACGGCAGCAACCAAACACACCCTAATTGCATATGTTGATATCATTTAGAATAAAAAATACAAGGAAAGATACTTGTGGACAATCTTAATATTTACGGTTAGAAAATACAGATTTATCTTCCACAATCATTAGAGAAATACAAAGAATAAATACACTGAAGGTGTTTATATGACGATATCTATCAAGCACTAATGACAAAACTTACATGAAACATGAAACGCTGCAGAAAACCAAAACGTCCATTAACAACTCCACAATATGATCAGATATGTATGGTTTGTACAGATACATTTTAAAAATTAATTTGACAAGATTAAACTCATCAAAGTTTTATATATGCCAACTATCTAACTGAGTGCACCTCATACCCTGAAAAGAATTTGTCAATCACATCATTTCTTTGACTACACATATAATAATATATCCATTCAAGACAGAGTGCCAAACTACAGCATCCATTTTGAAACAGATACAGGATTGTTTTCCTTCAATGGTTTAGTTCTAAGGTGCTGTTTGGTTCCACATACGGAGCGGCACCGTAAATGGAAACAGATACCACCGCTACCTATTGCCTGCAATGAAATACGCCAGTTTGTTTGGTTATCTTTTTTCCATTCCCGCTACTCGGTGTAAACAGATAAGCCCCGAGGGGTGGGCGGTAATGATGTTACACGTATCCGGACCTGATCCCCCGTGAACGGCTCCCGCGGCTGTTGAAACAAACACGTAACAACGGTAATTAATAGCAGCGCGAACCGTTACGGGACCGAATACGTCGAAACAAACAGCACCTAAGTTCCAACCTAAGCCTTGCAAGTGTGGTTATGGTTTGGAGCAGTTGATAATTCCATCGATGGAAATTTGCATGGCGCAACAAATCAGTGTCCTTACTCTCTTTGCATTTCTAACAAATTGGTGTCATTAACCGATACCCATGAGTTTATGTATGTTTCTAGCTTATTTAACACTTTCAGTTGTCCCTACTTAAACATGTCTAAACTATAAGAACCTGGACTATATATATAAAAAACAAAAAAACAAAATCAAACGAACTATTTGACGTACTCTGGGCAGCTGTCGAGCAGGATTTCGATGGAGTCGTCGAGCGGCTCGCCCCTCTTCCTCTCCTCTTCCTCCTCCATCTCCTTGAGCCAGAGGATGGCATGCACGCGCTGTCGCATGACGCGGAAGTCCTTGGCGAGCCGCTCCACTGTGTAAGTCGCGGGGTCCTCCTTGTGCAGCCGGTACATCTGCTGCTTCTCCGAGTCCTTGAGGTACGAGCCCCGAGAGCCCGGCTCTCGCACCTGCTTCAGCAGCGCACAGGTCTCCCGAAACCGGTCGTCCCATGAATCCACATACGCCTTCGACTCGGCATTGCAACCCTCCAGTTGCCGGGTCATCTCGTCCCACTCGTCCATGGAGCGAACGGCCTCCTGCTCATGGGAGACGGGCGCAGACTCAGAAGGGGCCGGGTGGCCGACGGAGGGCGAGGATCCGTCAAAGTGGTCCTTGGTGAGGCCGGTGGACCAGGTGGAGCCCCATTCGTCCTCACCCCCACCCCCGCCGCCGCCTCCTCCGGGGAAGGAGGAGGCGCTCCATTCGTCCCGACCTCCGCTGCCCCCAGAAAAGGAGGCGGAGGGTAGGAGGCGAAGGAGGGAAGAGATCCGAGAGGAGGCGGCCGCGGCGGCGACCGGCGGCGCAGGGAGGTGACCATGGAGGAGGGTTTTGCGGAGGACGAACATTTTGGGGTTCCGCTGGCTCGAGTGGGCTGTTGCTCTTCCGCGGTTTCAATGGTAGGCGAGTTGCCCGAGCAGGCGAATCAGGCAGAGGCCTGGGAGGCCCACTTAATTTGGCCCGCATCAAAATTGCTCTCTTTCCTCGGATAAAAAATTGTCAGAACTGAGAAAATTCAAATTTTTAGAGCATGTCTAAGAGATTAGCCAAATCGTTTTCTAAATGTAAATTTGGCTACTCCACAGACTCTGTAAATGACTCTCCAAATTTAGAAGATCTTCATTTCACCTCATTCGCTCTCTATCTTTGATAGCCTACCTCACTAGCCATCTAGATTTTTCATTTTACAGTGTTGGTGTAATCTAGTATTATCTATTTTAGAGAGTAACTAAATCACTAAATTTGGCTAGTATATTTCCAGAGTCTCTTGGAGATGCTCTTACTTTGATTTTTCAAATAGGTGTTTTACTTCCAACGAATAATTTAGTTTGTACAAATTTAAACGATTATTAAGATTTTCTGCTTTTGTATAGTAAGTCCAAAACAATTCAACACTTATTTTTTGAATATGATTACACCCGTTTGCTATGACCAGCGTTTTTTATTTGGTGTTTGGTTTCAAACCACCAACAAGTAGTTTACATCACTTCCATAGTTGTTCCAAAGTAGGGACATCAAGCATAATTATCTATTATTGTACTGACTAGGCCATTAGGGGCAGTAATTCCAGTATAGTACTTAATCACACCATTTTAAACTTGATCAAATTCATACAAAAGAAATTTTAATATTCATAATACTCCATTGACTATGAGTATCAAATAAGTGCCATGAGCTATACATTTTATCTAATTTATACTGTAGATATTAACAAATTTTTATATATAAATCCAGTCAAAGAATCGACCCCGAATTGCATCATTCTCGGAAGGGAAGGCAGCATTAACAAATAATAACAAGTCACGGTTTATATTCTCCAAATTCGCTAGTGTTATAGGATACACATACTACCATCCTGTCCTATTCATGATCTTGGCAAAAAAAAAAGTTAGAAACAAAGTTTAATTGGATCTGTGATAATTTGGAAAAGGAAAAAAAATGTTAAACATGAACATTAGTGCACTACAAAGTTCCTGGCACACAGCTGGGGTTAACATTTGTCGAAGATATTTTATTCGTCAACTTGCTCGAATGCTGGCTGAACTGAATGCGCCGGGGCCAAATGTTGCAGACCAAAATGAATAGGAAGAGAATAGTGTCGCAAACTATAGGATGCGCTCACTTTCTATCCTCTCAGCTCCGCCGCACCCGATCCGATAGTGTCACTCTCCTAGCCACGCCGCTCTCTGTTCATCAGGTTCTCTCCTCCCACCGAAGATTCCTGAAAGAAAAGGAAAGGAAAAAGGTGAGCCAACTCCAAGAATAAAAGATTGGCCGAGAGGCGAGAGGAGACGGAATCCAAAAGTGCAACGGGCAAAGAGGACGCCTTCTTGCAACAAGCAGCTTGTCTCAGGAGGCCGCCGTTCCCTACATCAACATGAGATTTTGATAGCGGTTCGGCAGACTGGGTATTTTTCGGCTTCTTGGAACAAGTTCATTCTCTTTGTCATCTTATATCAGATAAGATTGATCCGGACGCTGATCACTTGTGCAGGAGGCTTTTGTCCTGGTTGGGATATTGTGAGGTTCTGCTATTTAGTGGGTAGAGTTGTCCATATGTTCATGCTCCTAGCCACCATGGAGATTTGGTACTTGCATGTTCTCTTGACTATTCAATCATTAACCAGTAATTTAGGGGTTACTTGAATTTTTTCAGCAACTGAAAAAACTCAAATTTCTTTCGATTCTGTTGGACCTTAAAAGTTCTTGAATTGTTGAAGTGCTTTGGCACCTCTGTTCGACTTGCCCAGTTAACCATGCATAGAGGAAGAATTTTACTGGCACCTACCTTTTGTCACAAATGGACGACGGAGTAGACCTTCTGTTATCACACCCTGACCTTGAGATCTCTCATGGATTCGACGATTTCCTGAAGAGTACAGCTGCATGTACTCATACACACACTTGCATTGCACCCGGTCCATCGGCCGCTATGCATACCCACACATGCCTCCACGCGCACCACAGGCAGCTGGTCATAGCCTCTAGCGAAGAGCTGAGGACGCCTCGAAAACCTCTCGGAAACAGAGAGGCTGTGCGCAAGTACCGGGAGAAGAAGAAAGCGCACGCAGCCTTCCTAGAAGAGGAGGTCAAGAAGCTGCGCGCCACCAACCACAGTGCTGAGGAGACTGCAGAGCATGCGGCACTTGAGGCTGAGGTGGTGAGGTTAAGAGGCCTCTTGTTTGATGTCCAAGGCAAGATCGATGCAGAGATCGGTGCCTTCCCGTTCCAAAAGCATCGGAGCTTTGGTTCTGTTATCTGCACCACAGACCATACTCTTTGCTTTGTGAATGATGATGGTGCGGAGGTTGCAGCCCGGGAAGAGAGCTCCGGACCAACGAATTTTGATTTTGAGATTGATGAAAGCGGCAGTATTTCACGTGAACTCGATATTCCCGAAGTGGTTAATTCCATGGACATGGATGCTGCTGCAAGCTTGGTGAACTCAGCCTCAGTGGCTGAATGACTTTGGGCCAAGCTGCTTTTGACCATTTTCAGATACATCCCAGCTTGGTTTATTGCTTGCTGTTGTTGTTATACCTTGTTGGTATAATTTTGTTAGGTATTCCCTATTTTTGAATAATTGGTTGCCATGGGTAGACTTGTGAAGTTGATATACCCTGTCAAGATGCCTGCTGCTGTAAGTTGTAATTCTACTTATAACTGCTCAGCGTGTACTGTGCTTATCTGATAGTATGGCAGAAGTTCTATTCTGTGTTCTGCAGAATTGCACTGCTAATGCAGTATTGGCCCAAAATGTTTCTTGATCTGAGACACTTGGTAATGTATGCAGCTATTGTCTCACTGACAGCAGCACTTCACTGTAAAAATAGTATCTGACTTGCTGCAAGGAAATGATAATTAGCATTTTGCATCGTCTTTCAAAATGTAGTTTTTGCTTCAAAATTATGCTGTCCAGACATAGTGCTATATAGGTGGGAGTTGCTGCTGGCATAGTTTGCTTAAATTGAGCACAATGTACCACTGTTTGTCAAAGTGTTTGTTGTATCTATAAATCAAAGTGATTTCAGAGCCGCTACACTTTTATCTAGTTTTTCTTATCTCACTGTCCAGTTAATAGTCGGTACATTATGGAGCTCCAAAACATGTAATTGTTTTTTTTCGAGACCACGACTAAGTGCGTATTTCATTAAGCAGAAAGAGTTTTGTTACACAAATGCAGGCCTAGTAACACCCTGATTATCCAACCTACACCCAACAACCAACACGAGAACGATTACATGATTGAAACTAACGCTATGAAATGGAGCCTAAACTTCTAATCAGGCCCACTCAGCCTTACCCTCCAGGTTCATATCCAAGGCCGTGACATCAAACTGTCCGTTGAGGAGGATCTGCAAGCACCGTTGCTTATTCTCCGTCATGTCTCCTCTAAACGCGGCAATGAACTTCTCCTCAATGTCCGGATCAGGCTCGTCTTCATGGACCTCGACTCCTAGCTTCTTAAGGAGGGGTCTTTGCGCATTCACAGTTGCATTAGCCGCTCGCGGCCTGTCTACGATGCGCGAGCTTCGCCTTAGGGAATGGATGGGCACCGGCGTCCACGCACGTCTAAGCTTAGGACCAACACGGATGAGCGGTGTAGGCAACGAGAGACATATCTCCGCCTCAATCTGCTCCTGCACAGAGAGCTGCAAGGAAGCAACCGCGGGCGCATCGCTATCGAAGGAGCGCGTCGGCCCCAGGTGGTCGTCGAAGAGGTTAGCCCAAGCGGCTGGCATGGCAGGGCCATTCCCACCGACGTCGCCTTGGACGTTGGGAACGTCCACGCGTGCCTGGGGTGATTCACCCACCACCCCCGGCGCCCCAGCCTCCGCGAAGCTAAGCTGAGTCATCCATGGAGGCGACTAGGGGGCCACCACGGATGCCTCAACCTCCACAAAGGCAGCCGTCGGAGCAGACGAACACCCAAGAATGGGGGTACCCAGAGACCGACATCCCGCAAGGGAGGCAACAAGCTCATCGAGCATCGGGACCACCCAAATGGGAGGCCGAACACCCTCGCAAGATGCTCCATCGAGCGGGTCAGAGTCGGTAAAGTATCGTGCGATAGAAGAAGTAACTGTACCAGCGACGAAGTCGGCATCCGCGCCGACGGTGCACTCCATTGGGATCCGGCCCCGACACCGCCGCACGGCACCAACGACAGGCGTGTGCACGGGGGGCTGCGGGTTGGCACCCACCGGTGCCGGCGCCGTCGCAGGTCGCCTAGGCCGTCTGCAATCCCTCGCGATGTGGCGGAAGCCGCGACAACGCAGGCAACGTTGTGGCAACCGGCAAGTCGCAACTCGGTGGGAGTAAGAAAGGCATTTGAAACATCTGTCAATCAACTCGACCGGGATCCTTCGAGCCTATGGATGGCGCACCGTGGAGGGGGCAACCGCGGGTTGCGTCTCCTGCTGATGAAGGATCTCACACCACCCATCGGAGTTGGGGGCGGAAACCCGTCGACGACGACAAAGGCGCAGAGACGCTGAAGTGTGGCCATCCACCTGCCGAGCAGGGAGACCGAACACCAAATGAGGGCACGGCCGGCGCACAGGGCCATGCCGCACAGCGTCCGACAGGGACGCCGTTACCGGCTTGACTTGGCGAAGGACCGCGTCGAGGTAGCTCGCGGGACGATCGTCCCCAGACACCTCGCCGTCCTCATCCGGCCAACGAAGGCTCTTCGAACGCCCATCGGAGGAGCAACTTGGGAACGGCGCTGCATCCGGCGACAGAGCTTTGTCGTCGAGCAGAGAAGCCCGGGGCAGGGCTGAGCAGCTCACCGCCGGAGCCGCGAGCAGGAGCAGGTCGATGTCATCGTCCACGTCCTCGACGAGGACCTCGTCTTTAGGGGGGAGGAGGCGCCGCTGCGCCTCCGGCGGGGCTGGCGGCGCGATAGCAAAGACATGTGTGTTTTCGATGATCACTATTACAATCTGAAAGGTCTTTACATGGTTTATGCAGTGGACAATTGCAACCATATCTGTCATGATTTGTCGTGTTCGGTAGGCAAATGGTTTCTGCTACTGAGAAATACTTTGTGCATCCAGGTGACCAGGTCCAGGACACGAAGTTTGGAGTGTGTGGTTGACTGGCCGTAAACTGCCTTCTAAATTTGATGGCAGAAGAGTAAAGTCAAGGAGAAACAATGGAAGGCTAGGACATCCGCGGTCCTGCGGTAGAATACACCATCGGTGAAACAATGGAAGGCTAGGACATCCGCTGTTTGGTGGCAGAACTCCCAAAGTCAAGGAGACTAGGAGATGGGCAGCCCGTTTTTTTTTTTTTGATAATTTGTTTGTCGGAGCATCTCCTCCCATATGAGAAACAGCGGAAAGGATCAATAGATTTTATTTTAGCCTGTTTGGATGTACCAACTAAACTTTAGCTAGCTAAATTTAGCTGTCATGTATCCAAACAGGCTAACTAAAACTTTAGCTAAAGTTTAGCTGGTTTTAGCTACTTCAACATAGCTAAAACTAGCTAAAGTTTAGCTGAGTTTATTAGCTGGTGCATTTAAATACCTAGCTAAAGTTTAGCTATGAGACTTTTTAGCTAGCTAAAATTTAACTCTAAAATAAATTTTAGCTAGCTAAACTTTAGTTGTGTGCTTCCAAACAGGCCCTTTATCGTTCTCCTTGCGCTCTCAGTGTCTCAGGTCTCGGCTCTGAAGAACGGCGGGACCGGCCGGCTTGATCGCCGAGGGCTCGGGTCGGCTGTGCTTGGTGTTTTGCCGAAGTTGCATGATGTGTATAGATGAGTGGATCCAATCGCATTTTAGAAAAAAAGAGTGTTCGGTGAAGCTTTATGCAGTGGCAGAGTTTGATGGGAAAACAAAAGTGGGCCATCAACATCATTTTCTTATTTAATAAATATATTTACTGATTTTAATCATCGATTTAATAGCTACTACCTTCTCTGTCCTTAAATAAATTAATTTCTAAGTTTGACTAACTTTATAGAACAAATAACAGTATCTATAATATAAAATGAGCACATTACGAAAACATATTCTATAATATATCTAATGATACTAAATTGATGCCATAAATCTTAACTTTTTTTAGAAGTTCGGTAAAGTTTTAAATTTTTTAACTCAGAATAACTCTAAGAATCTATTTATTCATTAATAAAGAGAGTATTTAGGAAAGTTTTCAATCACCAAGGAGTGGTCATGGCTCTCTTTGGCCTACTTTAGCTCCGTCGGTGGCTTTTATGAGATAACTAGAAAGGAGGCTCAGGTTAAGGAAGATGAATTCTGGCAGAGCCAAATAGACCCAAGTCCCTGACGTGTCGAATCAGGCATCAATCAATATCATGTGAAGATTTAGAAAGTTCATCACAATCAAGTCAAGATAAGGTTGCGACATACTGAAGTCCATGTTTATTAATTTCATACAAATAGACAAAATAAACATCTATAAAAAAATGAAGTTTCAGTTGATAACCAGTTAATAATCATCGCCTGTAGTTGTACAGAAACAGAAAAAAAAAAGATCCCAGCACATAGAAATATAATTATGAAACTTGAAAGGTAGCATTTGAAACACAGAACACTTAAAGAGATGCACAGATTATTATCTGAGCGAGAGAGATGCACATCATGTAAGTTGGCTAACTGAGTTCATTAAGATATAAATAGTAGCATGGCTTACATGCATGCATCAGTTGGGTAATTGTAGTTGGAGAACAAAGCATCATAAGAAAGACATCCAATCCGTGCAACCAAAAATAAAAACATTGACCCAATTCTAGAAGGTCTATCCAAGCTGACAGCTGCTTGATACTTGAGTTAGGAGATTAATTCTTGCTGAAGATCCAAAGAGTACCCAGAAGCTAACAATTTCAGCGCTTCACAACGACTTGAGGAAGGGAACATACGGGGTAAAATAACGAGAACGATGCCCTAGAGTGCACAGAACTTGCACTTGTCTGCTATCCACGTCGTATGATATCAGTTTCTGGTCTGACCAATGAACAAAAAAAATCAGATTGCAATCTGTATGAAGGCCAACAATATAATAGCGAAAATGGTCTATAGGATGCATTCCTTCAAACAGCTGCCAAAGGCTCAGGCTATGCTTCAGAACCCATTCTTTTGTATCGTAGTCCTCAAGAACCCAGATGGACAAACCAGGATGGCGGAAACCACTATCTTCCACCAATTCACTGATACAATGAAGGCGTCCCTGTGATTCACCAATAAAAGCGAATCGAGGAAATGGACGCTGATCTGGCCAGCAGATAACCCTGCATTTCTTCGCTTGTCCATCCACTGCAACTATTTCATACAAATCGTGCCAAGGTTTGTAGATGAGAAAATGCAGCATGCCATTGACAAAGGCCCTGCCATGCCTGGGTTTTTGTATGGTTCCATAGCCTCCCCAATTCTCCCATCCACCTCCACCGTACAATTCAGTCAACCTGTCGCTCCACAGCCCAGTTTGAGACGAGTAGATGTGCACGCCTTCCACATCTTCCGCCATTTCATCCTGCCAGAACTGCACAAGGTCGAAGTGCGAGGACACGAATGGGTCGAAGATGAGAAAGGTGCGCACGAGTTTCTCACGCCCGTCCACAATTTCTTCCGGCGGAGTCGGAGTCCAGCCGGTGGAGGGTACCGCCACACACTGCTCGGTGATGGGGTTGCACACGATGAAGCCCAGCGAGTCGAAAGTGTCTGAAACCCGTCTGTGTCCAAAGAGGAGGAGGCCGTTGCAGGAATCCAGGAGCTCGATAGCCTGGATGCCCGGCTGCTCCTTCAGGAAGGTGAATGAGCGGTCCAGGAGTGGCATGGTTTTACCTAGCAGGTTGATGAAACGCCCATTGCCGTTGCGAAGTAGCATCCCGTTCCCGTCGCGGCTTCTGGCGAGATCTTTGCCGTTGGCATCAGCAGCACCGACGCTGCTGCAGTCGCCGCCTCCGACGTCGTCGAAGTAGAGGAACCCTCGCAGCGATTGGGGGAGATCCTTGCAGCAGAAGCGGTCGGCGATGAGGTCGCACCAGCGTTTGGAGACGCACTTGGATCGGCAGAGCGCCTTGGCGCGGAGGCGCGAGAGGATCTCCACGAGGGGGTCGTCGGGTAGGCGGGGCACGGCGAGCGAGCTGCTATCATCTGATCCATCCATGCTGCTGCCTGCCGTTGGGGATGAAGGTGAGGCCGTGAGGTACGGTTGAGCACTGCACGCGCGCGTGAAAGAGAGACATAGAGAAAGGGCGCACCTTGGTTTTCGCCGTGGGCGGAGGTGGAGGACAAGCTCATCGGCTTCCGGAATCCGGAGAGGTTGGGCGGCCGATGGGGTGATCGCCGAGCGCAGTGACTGATTTTTTGTTTTAAATAGCCAGTGACTGATTTTCGGGAAGAGGAAGAGGAAGAGACGAGCAAACTTTATATTTGGACTGATAGGCTGACGAGGAAAATTCGTTGGCTTCATAGGTCACTAGCAAAAATGCCCATGAGAAAAGTAATATTTCTAGACCAAAATATTTAATTCAACTCAAATGATCACCTCACATTCCTCGTTACATCTTTTCTCTCATCCGTAACTGAGTGGCACAATAATATTAATTTGATGTCACAATATTTATACTCTTTTCTATAAAATATGGTCAGATCTATACGTTTATAGGTAAATGTAGAAATGTAGAATGAAGAATGTAATCATGTTTTTATGTATTAAAATGGTATATATCTCAATTTATCTTCTAATAAAGAATAACGTATGTATATCACGTAGTAATGATCAAGCTAACAATAATTGAATCGAGGAGGCAGAGCATAACAGAGCACGGCGTGACGGGCACCGGGGCTCGGCCGGCCCTCGACCCATGCGACATGGTGTGCGTGCATGGCACATTTGCGGGAGCGGCGCAGGAGTGCCTGCGTCAATATCAACGTTTGAGACAGCCCGGCCAGGCAGCCGTCGGCTCGGCAACCCGGTTTTCCCACAACCCCATGCGGCCGCTTGCCCTATCTCGTGGCTAAAATTTTATCGAGATTCGCGCTAGACACAGTGAGCTGGGAAGCAAAACCGGAAAAGCCGTGCAGCGGATGGACGTTTAATACCAACGCGAATCATAAAACACTGATGAATGGTGGAAGATAAGACATGCGCACGTATGCCATTGTGGAGAAGCAATTCTGGTCGGCGAGGCCGTTTGCGGTGGCGTGCAAGATTTTTGTTAAAGCTCCAAATCGAAGCCAGGGACATGATTGAGGAGTCTAGAAGAGTCGAAGGGATGGGTGGAAGCTCACCGTGTGCTCAGCAGGGACATTGGCTAGGGGAGCAGCGGAGGTGTCATTCCACATCCACGACAATGGAGGCAGTGGGAGCATGCGCGTAGACGGCTCAGCATGGCAACGTTGATGGCGGCGCAGGGCAAGCTCGGCGCCCAGCCATGGCGAGCGTGGTGCAACCTTCGAAGCATGGCAATGGCACGGAACATGGCGGCACAACGTGGGGCTCCGCTTCCCAAAGATCACGCCATGGCCGCCGGCTCCACAAGCAGCACCGGTCCTTGCGTACCATGTCTACGATGACTATGGCGCCAAGATGGGGTTTCTTGATGTCGTGGAGACCAAGGCGGATGCGACGCGGGGTGGACGGCGTCGGCGCCACCTCCATGGCCCTCGAGGTCTGCAAGGTGGAGCCCGTCCTGGCGGAGAACAACGACACGTTCGGCCTAGCCGGGCATCGCATCGCCACTGGCCTTGGTGTCCAAGAAGAAGAAGGTCGCGACAGCGCATTCAGCCCTGGCCCCGACGTCGCGTCGCCACCGTCCCCGACGTCCAAGAAGAAGAGGGCGGTGACGAAGTGCTGGGAGCAGTGGGTAAGACCATGATCGTTTGACTCTAATCGGGAGGTAACTCCACACCGTGCGTGAGCGCTCGAGCGAGCCAGACCGCTAAGAAACGAAGGTGAGGGTCATTTCTCTGGAACCAGGAGAGAGAAGGGAATTGGCACCTGCGTGGTCTGGTCTCATGATGGGTCCAAAAAATTGAAAAATCATGGCCCTATTGGTTTCTGTGATTAACGACAAATGAAGATTATTATGGTTAATATGTGTTTTGCAGAGACTATGTGTAGTTTAGTCATAGTGATCAATGTGAATGAGCATCAATGGTTATCACTTAGCCCCCAAGATGGATATCGTTTCGGATTTCAAAGAGACATGATGAAGACCCTAGTGTTATAGGTCTAAGTGTCATAAGGAGATGAAGGACACTTAGTATAGATAGGTGTAGAATCATGGACCCTTGTGTTTAGGCGATTAACGACAATACTAGATCACTATGACTAACGTGTGTTTTGCAGAGACAAAGTTGTTAATGTTAGGTCATTAGTGATGGTTTTTGAATGGGCTTAATGGATATTCATGCCCCCAAGATGGAAATCGTTTCGGTTGCAAAGGACGGTGATACAAGTTGAAGATTAGGCTAGTTCTTAGTGCCGTAAGGTTGAGAAGGGCACTAAGTATAGCTAGGGCTTTTGTTTTTCCTTTGACCGTACTATAAAGGGGGGTATGAGATTAGTAGCTTGACCTAGGAGAGTTTAGGAAAGTGGGTATATGCACACTTGTCACAACTAGTCCTAGAGACCTTGCTTTCAGCCCTTGGTAAACCCTAGAAATGGTAGGAGCAAAACCCCTTAAGAAACCTCAGCGAAAACAATTGTTTTAGAGGGAGAAAGAGGCTCCGGACCACTCTGCTAAGTGGGCGTCGGACCAAGGAGAGTGGTTCGACGGTCCCTGACTTAGGCAGATTCTCAACTCGAGGAGCTCCGGACCACCTGTCTGGAAAGCACCGGACCATTGGAGAGTGGTCCGGTGGCTTGGTTCAGAGACAGAGAAGGCTCCGGACTAGTCCGACGGCTAGTCCGACGCTACTAGACAGGAGGTTGAGTTTATGCAGAGAGCTCCCTGGCTCCGGACCAGAGCGTCGGACCAAGGCACCGGACCAAGGAGAGTGGTCCGGTGCTTCGTAAAAGAGAGAAAGGTTTTCACTCAGAGAGCACCGAGGCTCCGGACCAGTGCGTCGGACCAAGCAGAGTAGTCCGACGGTGTCTGAGTTTGAAATCAGAGTGAGCTTCGGACCAGTGTGCATGGTCCGGTGGTATGAGCTCCGGACTAGTCCGGTGGCTTCGCAGAGAGAAGAAAAAGTAAAAAACGGCTAGTTTTGGAGGTGGGGACTATTTATAGTTGCCCCCTTGGTCCTTAGAGGCTCTCTTAGTCATTGTTTCAGCTGGTGACACCTTGAGAAATCTTTTGGAGAGCCAAGAGGCTAGTGAGGGAGAGATTAGAGAGAGTTCATCTTGTTCTTCCCTCCTAGAGTGATTAGGAGTGACTTGTGTGCATCCATCCACCTTCCTAGCCTTGAGTGGGTCAAGTGAAGGTCTTGTGCTTGTTACTCTTGGTGTTCGACAGCACCTAGACGGTTTGGTGGTGTTCGGAGGAAGTGACCGTCGGGAGATTGTTGGCGGCTCTTCTTCAAGCTTCTTGTGATCGGTTGTGGGCGATTCACCGAGTCGGAGTGGCGAAGAATCAACCCGTAGAGAGCACTCTACCCTTGCGCGGGTAGAGGGGGAGCGATACCTTGCGAGGTGCTCCAACGAGGACTAGGGGGGTGTGTCGACACCTCGATACCTCGGGAAAAAATCGCTGCGTCAATGAGATTTTCTTTTCCCTAGCTCTTTACATTTCCGCATTACTTTCCGTCTTGTTTTTACATTTCCTACTAGAATTGCTTAGGTTGTTTTTAATTCCTATGAACTGCTATCGCTTTCTAGTTAGGACACACGGACGGTAGGTACTAGGGGGTGATTGACATTTGATAGGTTTTTATATTTGCTTTAGAAATTTAAAACAAGCCCAATTCACCCCCCCCTCTTGGGCATCTTGATCCTTTCAATAGGGCTTTATTTGATCTTTGACCGTACTATCAAGAGGGGTTGACACTATTAGCTTGACTTTGGAGAGCTTCATAACTTAGGTGTGGTGCACACTTGACATCCTTAGCTCTAATCAAGCCTATGGTGACCGTAAGATAGCCTAGAACAATTTCCATATTCATCGCGACGAAAACTGAAGTTGAGAGAGCTGTTTTCTGGGCGTCGGACGCTGAAGTGTTTGCCCCCGAGCGCCCATCAGCCTTCCAGCTAGTACCAGAGAACCTCAGTGGCGATAGACGTTGTCCGTCGGTTTGGCGTCAGACACTGAGCAACGTCCGTCGACCTTATAGTGAGGGTTGTTTTCAGCCAGTTGCGTCGGACGCTGAAGTGTAGCGTCCGTCGCCTGTTTAAATGAACATCAACTAGCCGTTAGGGCTTGCGACGGAGCGTCCGTCATCTATGCGACAGAGCGTTCGTCGCCAACTCAAAAGTTGTTTTTCACTAGCCCGTGGGCTGGTTGTGTGTGTGTGGGGGGGTATTTATACGCCATCCCTTGCCTTCCCCACCTGCCTTTGCTCTTTTTATTTACTAAGAAACACTTGTGAGGTGTGGGAAAAGAGCAAGAGCCCTAGAGAGAGAGATTTGCGAATCCATCCATCCATCCTCTCCCTAGTTCATCCAAGAGATCAAGTTGTGCATCCACTCTAGTTGCGAGGCTTGATTGAGTCAAGTGAAGGTTGAAGCTTGTTACTCTTGGTGATCGACATCACCTAGACGGTCCGGTGGTGCTCGGAGGAAGGTGATCACCGGAAGATTGTCGGCGACCCTTCTCTATCGACGTGTTCATTGGTTGTGGGCGGTTCACCGAGCCGGAGTGGCGAAGAACCAGCCTGTAGAGAGCACTCATCTCTTGAGCGGGATTGAAGGGGGGCAATACCTTGCGAGGTGCTCCAACGAGGACTAGGGGGAGCGTCGACTCCTTGATACCTCGGCAAAACGTCGTCGTGTCAAACTTTCTATCCCTAGCTCTTTCATACTGCATTACTTTCTGCAAGTGTTCTTACTTTCATTGAATTGTTACCGCTTTCTAGCTAGGACACACATCCGATAGGCACTAGGGGTAATTGACATTGCTAGGATTTTATATTTGCTTTAGAAATTTGAAATAAGCTCAATTCACCTCCCTCTTAGACATCTTAATCCTTTCAAAAATCAAACAGGAAGAGTTGCAGCCGGAGGGTGCAGCCAGGCCGTCGGACCAGCATCAACAACCAAGCATGCTACTTAAGCATATAGGGTGCCAGCAAAAAAACGCCCACCCATCTCATTTTTCAAGAGCCGGGCTAGTACCTCTAAAGTGATTTTACTGGACCTAGCTTCAAGCTGTTTATAGGCAACCAAACAACGAAAAGTTGACTTCTTAAAACCTAGTTTGGGCTAGCTATTCAACCAAACAGGTCCCAGTGATCATACGAGCCACCACTAGACGCTCCACTAGCGTCACTCGAAGTTGTGGCCGGAGTCCAGATGCGAGGATGTTGGAGCTGCACCGGTGCTTGCTCTCTGTGAGGGGCTTGGTAGGAGCTATTAGTTGTTGGATTGCAGTAAACGACACTGATGAATTGACTTTAGAAAGAAATTGCGGTGGCCAATATTAGAGGATTTCATTCCCTTCCATGTGCTTGACTGACCACACGTCTAACCTAGAAAAGAAATTTATCAGTAGCACCGGAAGCTTGAGGCATAGGATATCTATATTAAGCATATATGTGGATATAGGGTGACTTTTTTTTTTAAAACACAAATTCAAGTGTATTTCATTACGAAGGAGAAATAAAGTACAAACCGCAGCCGCTATAGTGAGGTGCCATAGGAAAGAAAAGAGGAAACAGATAGGGAGGAAAAAGAAGAAGAAGACTAGACACATGACTGATCGAGGGTCAACCGAGGTGCCTACAAAAAGAACTGGACAACCAAGTGGATATAGGGTTACCGACAAGTGAAATTACTAAAAAAAAACAGGCGATGCATTTTGGATGACACAAGTTAATGAAAAGGAGGTGACATGGTATGTAAAAGCTTAACAAGAACACAACTCCTAGCAACACGCTACACTAAGGAAGGTCTGAGCATCATGTAACAACTCTTTTGATTTTCTAGGGAACCACTAAGACGTGTTATACTAAACTGTTTTTCTATCTTAATAAAAACATGCAAATATTTTATATGATTTAGAAAAACTCTAGCAATACGAACAACTCAATCTTTCATGAATTTCTCAATCTTTAAAACGGTGTTAAGAGCTTGCTCATACCTATGAGCACGATATTGAGAAGTGATAACTAATCCTACATAGGCGTGTAACTTTTTTCACACCAAACGTAAGACCCAACAACTACACCAAGATTCAGTTGAGATTATAGCCGGATGATAATGTTTTTACTGTTTTGTTATGAAAGAAAAATAAATGGTCAATTGTCTAGATAAAGAATAGCGACATCTACCTCTCTTCTCCTATTAAAGTCTAACAACATTTTGAAGAGATTAACCAAATTGTTTTCTAAAGATAATTTGGCTATTATTAAAGCAAAACTATTTACAACACTATGTAAATGACTCTTCAGATTTAGTAGCTCTCTATCTCACCTCGTTCGCTCTCTATTTTTGGATAATCTACCTCATTAGCATCCGTCTCTTCCATAGTCTCTTAAAGGCTAATTTGAAAAGAAGGGGAATGCACACTAGGGATATAAACCCCTCCATATAATTAACTAAATTGGTATTCAAATAATATTCTCATGTATTTATCACCATGGGAAAAGATATGGATTCTAAGGGGATTTGAATTTTAAATGAAGCATATTTTAGAGAGTAACTAAATTAGAAAATTTGACTAGATTTTTTAGTCTGTTAGAGATGCTTAATAAAGGTATTTGCTACATTTCAGGTGCCTCAAATTTAGTTTTTTTTTCAGACGACGGTTATTGCACATATTTTGTATTGAAATTACAGTTTTCGTTTGTTGCAATTTTTGTAGACATAATCTGTAATTTTTAGTTCCGAGAATAAAAAATCTGTTATACAAAATCATAACCTCTCAAAATCTGATATGTGTTGGCACAATTAACAATTATTTCTATAGTTAGACAAGGACAAAAAAAATTAATATGTTATAACACAGACAAATAACAAATCACAAAGTGTCAACTTACTTATAGTAATTAATACCTGTAATATAGGAAAAGTGCTTAATAAAACATCAAATTATTAGGTTTACCTTTTCCGTAATTGGTATACGCCTATACGGTTACGGTGCGCCGAAAACAGGATCCGGGCCGTGCGGTGTGGCAGGCGCCACGCCGCCTAGAACCTTCGGGCACGCCACAACCCCAAGTCCCCAACGGCGTGCGGGCAGGCCGAGCGGCGCGGTGCCCACTCCTGGTTAGCAGCACACGCAGTTGCCACAGCCCATATGATTATATCAAGCGAGAGATTAGCGGCCGTTTCAGTCACTCCCCGCGGCGCCCGATCGGGCGCACGGCACTTGTGGACTTGTGGTGTGTCAGGCAGGCCGCTCGTCACTCTCCTGCAACCCTATCTCCCGCCCCCCCGACCGACAGCGCTCCCGGCGGCAAGGTACTCAATGACCTACTACCCGCGACGCTCCCGTTCCGTCGTTCTTCCTCGGTGGATTGCTGTGTGCGTTAGATCGATCGGTCGATCGCTCTTCTGTGCCCGATTGCTAGCAATTGGATTGGATTGTTGTGGAATTGGATTATGTGTGGTAGATTCATTCATGGCCGTTCCCGTATCCTCCTAGTATTAGTTTTCTCCGCTCTTCTGGAGTTGAGGGCGCCCTTTCTATTGCGCTAGGAGAAGTGTTTGCTTCTGAGATTGGGTATATGTTGGGGACAATTCCTTGTTCGCCATTATAAAAAATCGTACTTATTTGTGTGCCATTGAAAAAGTTGAGTGGACTTCAACGCCACTGCACTAATTTTTTTTACCCTTTACGCCATTACCGTCAGCTTGAGCTCTAACGGTGTCAAACTGGAGGTGTGAAAAGTCAAAAATGCCCTTAGTCTAAATATGTCATTAATTTATTTTTGAGCATCTTAATGACTTCAAATGAAAAAAGTCAAAACTAGAAAGTTGTAGATCTTATCAAAATCTATAACTTTCATATAAAAATTATCTTCACTTAATTTTGCAAAAAAAAAAGATATGATTTTTCTAAGACATATTAATCATATCAAATCTATATCTTTTTTTGCAAAATTAAATGAAGATAATTTTTATATGAAAGTTATAGATCTTGATGAGATCTACAACTTTCTAGTTTTGAGTTTTTTCAATTGAAGTCGTTAAGATGCTCAAAAATAAATTAATGACATATTTAGACTAAGGGCATTTTCGACTTTTCACACCTCCAGTTTGACACCGTTAGAGCTCAAGCTGACGGTAGTGGCGTAAAGGGTAAAAAAAATTAGTACAGTGGCGTTGAAGTCCACTCAACTTTTTCAATGGCAGACAAGGAAGTACGATTTTTTATAATGGCGCACAAGGAATTATCCCTATATGTTGCCCGTCTGCTTTCCTCCCCCTCCCCCACCCCACCCCCCCCCCCCCCCCCCCCCCCCCCCCCCCCCCCCCCCCGCGCGCAGGAGCACCGAAAGCTGCGATTTGCAACATGTTGGAATTAGCCTGGTGCTAAAAAAAACCTGTTCCATTTAGCTTACAGTAAAATTCAGTCGACTCGCACAGTATCAGCAGTCGATTAACTGGTACATCCACCTCCTGGTTTGTGCACATATAGGAGCCTCACGACGATCATTAAAATATTCTCAAGTATGAGTTATAACTTGTCTATGAGCCAAATTGCAAGTCATCATATATAGGGGGATCTGGATTCCTTGAAAAGCCAGTGTCAGTTCGAAAGATCCCCATTGGTGGTTCTGGTTCCAACTTGTTGAAGAAGGTAACTGCGGTTTAGAATTAAGAATTAACCGATTTTTTTGTATGAATTTAAAGAACGAATAGTCAATCTTTTGGAGATAATCGAAGTCTGATTTTAGTTTGGCCAAAAACTGGATTCACTTTGATTTGGCTGTTTGCAAAGGGGATCTTTGGATCCCCTGAGTATTTCAGTTAACTGGGAGAACACAATACACTAATCTCTGTTTTTGTGTCAACAATGAAAATTTGGATCCATTGTTGATAGATGAACCATGATAAACACTAAATCCTAAAATTATATTATCTATTACCAATTCCTGCCGTTGTTATATGGAAATGTCCAGTTCCAGGTGATAGTCCACCTTTTAATAGTAATGAGTATCACACTGCATTAAGTCTTGCAAACTTTTACTGCGATAAATTTAGTCAGAAATCTGTGTTGTGCCTAACTGCAACCTCCCTTTTTACCACTGACAAAATGGACGTCGATAATACCGCTGAAATGTTATGGCCTGCTTGATTTGCGGAGTCCAGGCCAAGTCCGTTCTGTACATGTGGTGAGGCCCTTCTCCCTGGAGTGAGTTGGTCCGGCGAAATGAACTGCGCTACAGTGTCAGGGCCTGTTTGGTTTCTTTACTGTCCACTTGCTTCGCCTTGCTGGGTGAGTTAAGCATTTGATAGTGTTGAGAAAGCTCACTTTTGCCCACGGGCATGAGCAAGGTTTCACTCTCTCGTGTTTACGTCGCCACGTGCTCCGAGCTGCCCTCTGAACCTTGTTGCCTGCTGACCGATTGAGAACATGCAGGTGAAACGAGTCATAGCACCAGCCAAATTGAGGGTGCATAGTATAAATCAAGTTATGACGTAGCCAAATAGAGGCTGCAACTCCCAGCAAGTCAATGACTTGACTTGAGGAGTGGCCATTGGTGGAAGCTCCGCGCTGCCCCAAATCGCCTTCTATGTAGATCAGGCTCTGCGTGGTGCCCAATAGAGATCCTTGATGCCCAAGCTGATTCTTCTCCTGAGATCTTCCCCACGCAGATTGAGCTGCTTCTTCCATCTCGCCTTGAATCAACCTTGTCCTCCTCTGGAATCAACTTCTTGTCAAAGAGAATTGGCTTAGTAGGATTCAAATCGAGCTTTCTGCTGTTGTATCGAGGGCCTGTGTCCCAATCACGTTCGTCGGTACTGGTTGTTAGTAAAGTGAGACTCAGAGTTGTGCTGCTAGGGCTGAATTGCCTCTAGTCTTTGTTCTCCTTTATATACACTAGAGCTCAATAGAGCTTCTTGTGATACAAGTTTGCTTTAAGAGCATATTCCTAATGTTGTAAAGTAAAGTTAGCCTAAAGCATAAAGCAACTGTCCAAAAACTGAAAAGAGACTAACAACTAAAGTGCTCTAGTAGCCAAGGTTTATCTATCAATTCTCCCCCTAAGCCTTGCTTCAGCCAGTCTTGATGATCTTCTTGAGCCCAATCTTGTTTCTCATGGTTTCAAACTTGGTTCTTCCGAGTGACTTGGTGAGAATGTCTGCAAGCTGCTCATTTGTGCCGATGTGATCTGCCTTGATGCTCCCCTCATCCATGCAGTCTCTGATGAAGTGGAACTTAGTCCTTATGTGCTTGCTCCTGTCATGGAACACTGGGTTCTTGGTAAGTGCAAGTGCTGACTTGTTGTCCACCTTCAACTCCACAGTTCCCATTCTCCTTCCTAGCAAATCAACCAGCAACCTTGATAGCCATAGTGCCTGAGTTCCTGTTGTAGTCATGGCCACATACTCAGCCTCATAGTTAGAGAGTGCCACTACCTTCTGCTTGACAGACTGCCAACTGACCAAGCTGTTGCCTAGGAAGAAAAGGTAGCCAGTTGTGCTCTTGCTGGAATCAATGTCTCCAGCAAGATCTGAGTCACAATAGCCCAAGAACCTTGCTGAATTTGGTGCCTTGGTGAAGTGGAGGCCATAGTCAAGGGTACCAGCCAAGTACCTGAGAATTCTCTTGACTGCCATTTGATGTTCAGTGGTTGGTCTCTCTAAGAACCTGCTCACAAATCTCACTGAAAAGGCCAGGTCTGGTCTAGTGTGGACCAAGTACCTCAAGCTTCCAACCAATCTTTTGTATTGTGTTGGATCCACTTCTTCTGCTGTGCTCTCCTTGCTCAGCTTCAATCTTTCTTCCATTGGAGTGGCAGCAGGGTTGCAATCGGCCATGCTCCCCAACTCCACAATCCTCTTGGCATAGTGGCTCTGCCTCAGAGTGATCCTACTACTGCCTTGTTGTACTTCTACTCCAAGATAGAAGTTGAGTAACCCAAGATCACTCATCTCAAAGATGGACTGCATCTCTGTCTTGAAAGCCTTCACTTCTTCCTTGACTCCAGTGATGATCAAGTCATCCACATAGACTCCAACCAGTAGAACAGAGCCATTTGAGCCTCTTCTGTAGATGGCAACTTCATGCTTGCTTTGAACAAACCCATCTTCTTCAAGGTTGAGTTCAGCTTTGCATTCCATGCCCTGGGTGCCTGCCTCAGCCTATACAGTGCCTTGTGGAGTCGATAGACCTTGTCTTCTTCTCCTTGGACAACAAACCCAGGTGGCTGCTGCACATAGACCTCCTCCTTGAGCTCTCCATTGAGGAATGCCGATTTGACATCCATGTGATGGACCTTCCATCCTTCTTGAGCAGCCAAGGCTAGCAGCAGCCTGACTGACTCCATCCTTGCCACAGGGGCAAAGGCATCCTCATAGTCAATCCCTTCTTGTTGCACAAAACCCCGAGCCACAAGCCTTGCCTTGTGCTTGATCACAGCACCCTCCTCATTCTTCTTCAGCTTAAACACCCATTTCAGGGTGATTGACCGATGAACAGCTCGGGGTGGCACCAGCTCCCAGGTGCCATTACGCTCAATAGCGCCCAACTCTTCCTCCATCGCAGCTTGCCAAGCTGGATCATCCTTCGCTTCTGCGTAGGTAGTTGGCTCACCCGAGCAGGAGAGGTACAGCTCGGCGAACAGCCTCTGAGCCAGCGGTGGGGTGGCCTCATCCCCGATGAGGTCAGTGATGCGGCGGTAGCGCAGTGGCTCACTGCCATGGTAGGCGTCCACCCTTTCTTCATCGTCCTCCAGGGGAGTCACGTGCTCGACCTGAGGACTAGAGCCGCTTGCCGCTACCGATGGCGTCGCTGCCGATGGTGCCGCTGCCGATGACGCGGCTGCTAATGGTGCGGCTGCCGATGGGGGATCCTCTGCTTCCTCCTCACCTTGTGACGGCTCCGGTGTATTGAACCGCGGCGGAGGAGTTGACGATGGTGATGCCGATCTGGGAGCTCCAGGCACCACCTCTTCCCAGGGATACTCGACGGTGAAGTCGCTGCCGCCTTCCTCCGAAGTGCTTGCCGCTGCCGATGTCCAGTCCCAGCCGCGGCCCTCGTCGAACACGACATCACGGCTGACGCGCACGCACTGGGACACTGGATCGTAGACCTTGTAGGCCTTCGCGCCCTCCGTTATAGCCGATGAACACGCTGGCCTCGCCGCGGTCATCCAACTTGCGGAGCTGGGTCAGGCGCTTGGTGTAGGCGACACAGCCAAACACCTTGAGGTGGCCCAAAGTCGGCGATCGGCCATGCCATCCCTCGTAGGGGGTGATGCCCTCCAGTGCTCGTGTCGAGGCACGGTTCAGAAGGTGCACCGCCGTCATCACGGCCTCCCCCCAAAATCTTGCCGGTAGACCGCGCTGCTTGAGCAGAGCTCGCGCCATGGCCACCACCGTCTGATTCCTGCGCTCAACGACCCCATTCTGCTGAGGGGAGTGAGGGGCACTGAAGTGCCTTTTGATACCTTGATCGGCGCAGTAGGAGCTGAACTCGGCGACGGTGAACTCGCCGCCATTGTCCGTGCGCAAGACCTTGAGCTGGCAGCCGCTCTCCACCTCTGCTGCAGCCTTGATGCGCTTGATTGCCTCCCCAACATCATCTTTGGTCGGCAGCAGCGCCTCCCACATGAACCGGGTGGCGTCGTCCACCAGTAAGAGGATGTATCGGTTGCCCGCCGAGGTCGCCGGCGTCACAGGTCCGCAGAGGTCGCCGTGCACCAATTCCAGGTGCTCCTGGGCACGTGACGCCGTCGCGGATGGAAAAGCTCGCCGCTTCTGCTTGGTGGTGACGCAGACGTCACAAACCTGCTCCGCGTGGTCGATCTTGAGGATCCCACGGGCCATCTCTCCTCTGCTCAGACGTCGTAGTGCATCAAAATGCAAATGGCCGAGCCTCTCGTGCCATTGCCATGCCTTGTAATCCTTGCGCATAGCGAGACAGCAAGGCTGCGCCGCTTCCAAGTGAAGGATGTAGAGGCGGTTAGCTCCTCGAGATACCTTGGCGAGCAGACGACCGCTGCGATCCTAGATACGCAGCACGCCATTGTCGATCTCCACCTTGGAGCCGCCTTCGTCCAGCTGCCCAAGACTCATGATCGAGTTCTTGAGGGCAGGGATGAAGTACACGCCGTGCAGCACCCGATGCTCGCCGGTCTTGCCTTGGAACACGATGGTGCCGACGCCGCGGATGTCCACCTTGGACGCGTCCCCGAAGCGCACGGTGCCGCGGACGTCCGTGTTCAGATCGGCGAAGAGCTCGCGGCGCCCCGTCATGTGGTGCGTTGCTCCGCAGTCGAGGTACCAGCCTCTCATCTTCTCTTCTTCTTCATCAACACCGAGGAGGGCTCGAGCCCTTGGCTCCTCCAAGGTGACTTCTTGCGCGGCCAGAGAGTAAGCCGACGCATCCTTGTCCAGCTTGACGAACACGTGTGCCATGAACAGCGCGCCGTCCTCTTCGCACTCGGCGTACTAGGCACACCCAGCGTATCCACCAGCACCGCCGCCGCGGCCTCCACCTTGATCACCTCCTCGGCCGCCACGGTCACCTCCACCGCCACGGCCTCCGCCGCGCTCTCGTCGTGGCAGGCGGCAATCGCGCGCCCAGTGGCCCTTCAAGCCACAGTTGAGGCAGGTGTTCGGCTCACGGTTGTCACCCGGGGGGCCGCGGTCACCGCCGCCATCTCCGCGGCTAGCGCCGCGCCCTCGGCCACGCGCGCCGCCACGGCCCCGCTGGAACCTTCCTCCGCGACCACGCTGCTGCCTGGGAGCCGAGCCATCGGCATCGGCAACGCCCTTCTTCTCCTTCTTCCAGCGCTCTCTCCACTGCTCCTCAGTGTACAACAGTTTTCCTCAGACGGCGATCGGCCCGATCGGTGCTTGCTCCTCGCGATCATCCACCGCCTTGAGCCTCCCGGTCACCTCCTCGAGCGTGAGCGCCTCAAAGTCGAGGAATTGCTCGATGGCGACAACGATCTGCGCGTACTTCGCCGGCACCGTTCGAAGGTACTTCACCACGCGCGCCTCGGTGATGTCCCGGTCGCCGTGGATGACGAGTTGCTGATGCAGAGTCGACAGACGGATGGCAAAGTCGTCAACTTGTTCATCGGGCTTGATGCCGATGTTCTCCCAGTCCCGGCGAAGTCGCTGCAGCGTCGCCCGTCGGACCCTGTCCACGCCGATCCTTGCTGCAGCGATGGCGTCCCACGCCTCCTTCGCCGATGCCTTGTCCATGAGCGGGATGCCGATCTCCTTGGGCACAGCAGCCACGATCACCTCGAGCGCCCGCCGATCGTCGCGGTACTGGACCGGACCTCCCTCGACGGCCTCCCACATGTCGCACGCCTGCATCTGCAACTTCATAAGCTGCGACCACTTATGGTAGTTGGTCTTGTCCAGCATCGGCCACGCCGTGCTGCTGCCGGAGTCGCAGTAGACCACCCTGTCACGCGACTCATGGCGCCCGCCGCCGCGGCCTCGCCTGCGGTCGCGCGGAGACTGAGAGCGGCGCCGATCCCTCCGATCGCGCGGGCTCTCAGAGCGCCTGGCGTCCTTCTCCATCCTCTCCTCCTCCTCTGCAGCGATCTCCGCTCGCAGCGCCGCGCGGTCCTCGCCGCCTGCTCTGCTGCTGCTGCAGCCTGCCTCGCCGCCTCGCCGCCTGGATCGCCGCCGCCGCTGCTGCCTCTGCAGCCAGCAGACGCACGGCCTGGGTGTTGGAGTCGCCCTTCGCCCCTCGCCCCGTCACCGGTGACCGAGGTACCATCCTCGATCGCCAAAGCCTTGGCCTTGGTGGCGGCGGCGGCGGCGGCGCGCTCTGCTGAAGAAGACATGGCTGGGATTGGTGGAAAGGTGGTTTTTTTTTTCTCTAGCTAAACCAAAAGCTCTTATACCAATTGTTAGTAAAGTGAGACTCAGAGTTGTGCTGCTAGGGCTGAATTGCCTCTAGTCTTTGTTCCCCTTTATATACATTAGAGCTCAATAGAGCTTCTTGGGATACAAGTTTGCTTTAACAACATATTCCTAATGTTGTAAAGTAAAGCTAGCCTAAAGCATAAAACAATTGTCTAAAAACTGAAAAGAGACTAACAACTAAAGTGCTCTAGTAGCCAAGGCTTATCTATCACTGGTGTCAGGCTCTCCCATGGATGAGGTCATGGTATGTGGGGAGAAGGGAGGGAGAGGAGAGCAACCCAGCAAGGGAACCACACAGAGCAAGGAAATCTTGTCTTCCTTTGTGGAGCAAGACGAGGTGAGTCTGGCTAAGCAAGGTGGGACTGACAAAGGTTCCAAACACGCCCATAATTACGGAGGATGGCACCATGTGCTGCTGACTCAATCCAAATAAAATGGTAGGGTTGGATTACTCCAGGATCACTCTGCCGCAATCCAAACATGTTGTTAATCTACCGCTGCTGAAGGTAATACTATTTTAAACCCTAATCAAGAGTTGAGGTTTGGGCATTTGAAAAATGCACACAAAATACAGTAAAAACTACACCGTTTTAATTGGTCATCCCCATTTATTGCTAATATACCATTGCCAAACAATCTACTTTTCTATCTGTAACAACTTCAAAATATTAGACTCCTTTCTGAGATGTATTGTACCAAGACTCCGTGATAGTGTCACATGAAGCTAGAAAACATAATGATATAGATTGATTTGGATAGCAGGAAGAACCAGTCAATAGCCCTCCCTCCGGGGGCTCTGGCTATTTTCTTCTTGATTGTTCTAATGACTGCTCTGCCTCTGTTTATATAGATGTGACACCAAAATACCAACAACCTGATAACGATCCTATCAGTATCTCCAACCCACCCTAACTTAGTTGCTAGTTACTACTAACATGCAGGCATGCAGCTGGCCCTAACAACCTGGGGACTTGCTCCTTCTTCGGAGGCATGCTAACTTTCATCATGGGCCCATACTGCCCATAACATTAATGTATCATAAGTTAGTATAACATTTGAAGCAAATATGCGCTGGCTTCACTTCATTAGATGTATGATCATTATAAACACGCTTACCGGTCGATTGATTTCGTGGGTCTATGTGGTACAAGCACTTTGTTTTATAATTGTTGTCCCTAGTGCTTTGTTTATGGAAACTTTCTGCTGTGCTGAATGCTTAATTTGTCACAGGAACAAGATGTCCAATAGGGCCACACATTGGTGTTATGCCTGTCGGCGACCAATTCGTCTCCATGGGCAGGATATCATATGCCCCAACTGCAATGATGGTTTTATCCAGGAAATCAGTGAGATGGGTGGCCTATTGAACACCTATGGGCTAATTGAACCGGACTTTGAAGGGCGTCGAGCTAGAAGATTTGGAATGATGGATGCCATGTCTTCCCTTATGCGGCAACGGATGGCAGAAATGGAAAGCGATAGTTTGTTTGATTTTCATGGTAGACAAGGGACAGGTACTGAATATGGAAGGAGGCCAACTGCTGTTCCCACGCTGATATTCGGCAGCATCCCTTCTCCTGGAGTTGATAGCAGTGATGTTAACGTTGCCCTCAGAGGAGGCCGCAGAGTTGGTGCTGTCCATCCAAATTTCAGTAGTTTGGTTGTTGGCCCCAGTCTGGAAGCTCTATTTGAGCAGCTACTCATCCAGAACAACCGTCAAGGCCCAGCACCTGCTCCACAGTCAGCTATTGATTCCATGCCTGTGGTGAAGATAAATCGAGGTCATCTTGACGACGATCCACAGTGCGCAGTTTGCAAAGACAAATTCGAGGTTGGGACAGAGACACGGGAGATGCCATGCAAGCACTTGTACCATACTGACTGTATCATCCCATGGCTGGTTCAGCACAATTCTTGCCCTGTTTGCCGCCATCCACTGCCATCACAGCGATCAGGCAGTACCAGTAGCGCCCGTGTGCCTTCAGCTTACTACAACGAAGCCGCTGATGCTCCTGGGTTCACCAGAGCAGATTTTGAACCTGCTCCAAGAAACAGTCGCAGTGAAAGCCAGGAATGGCACAGCTCCTTCTCGTTTCTCTGGCCATTTGGCCAGTCGAGTTCCAGCCCCAGTGCTTACCAGTATGAAGAAAATGTTGATGAGCCTGCAGTATACGATCCAAACCACATAGCATATTCTGAGTGGCACTATGACCACTAAGTACAAGCTGCCATGAACCTTCAGCTTTGGTGAGGCATTCATCAGCTGTAATGGCTGCTTGCCGTATATAAAAAGGATGGTTCTTGCCTGTTGTCTTGTTCAGTGCGTACCCTTGCTCCGCATGTCCAATCTGGAGCTGTACGCTGTGTATAGAACTGGGCGCAATGAACTCTGTTGTAATGCCCGTATATATTCCTGTTTGGTATATCAAGTCTAAAGCTACGTACATAATCCATTATGTGCAGTAATAAGTGAACTGAATGCATCCAGAATATCATGTCATGATAAACTTGATTAGACTTGGTTGTCTTTTTAGACAAAATATATCATCAGTCTTCTGTTCCGACTATACTGAAACTGAAAGAATTCCAATGCATTTAGTCTAATACATTTCTGGGATCCTATAGCTGATCTCAAGCAATCTGCCCACAACTGCTTGCAAGTTGTTGTTTATAATACTTTGATGCCTCAGTTGATACCATCTCTGAAAGTCTATTAGAAGCCAAATCGCTCATACTGTGACTATTAATCATTTGCCAGTTTCCTGTTAGAAAACGAGAAACATATGCTGTTAGAATGTTGAATAGACCGGAGAACTGCACTAGAAAACGAGACACATCTTGCGTCCATTTTGCGCTCAGCAGACGCCAGACGGGCAAAACCACCTAAACCCGCAGCAAAAATTCTAAATTCCAAACACATGCCGTTGACGAGGAACACGACTCTTGACCGGAGCAGATGCTCGGAGGAGCAGGTCGGCCTGTTTTGATCGTAGGGCTAGAATTATTTTGGGCTAGTTTGCATCCAACTCTAGATTAGGCTACTTGCAACTAGCCTCCTAAAAAACTAGCTCCCCAAATAAATAATTATTTGGGCTGGTTGTGGTGGAACGTGGGATCCACCTCATATACAACTATAAAAAAAATGTTATAACTAACAAACTAAATATTCAAATAAAATTCTGATTACACCATTGAATTCGTTACAATAAATATTTTAAAATAAGATCCCACATGGATATATTTGAATAATTTATAAAAATAATTTATTATCAATCTAGACTAAACTAGCCTTGAATCCAAACATCTCCTTAGCTAGAGCTAGTTTGAACTAGTTTACAAACTAAAAGCGTGTTTGAGACTGCTCCACAAACTATGCTATGTAAACTCTACTGTGGAGCAGTTCCACAAAAAACTAAAGTTTGTGAAGTACCTTTTTAGGTGCTCTCACAACTCCACCTTTTTTTTTTCTGGAGTTGCTTGCGTAGAGCTGAAATCATTTAACTAAAAAACGTGGAGCAGAACTGAAAAACATGGAACGGAGGAGTCCCAAACAACCTATAAACTCTAACCTTTAGCTCTAGCCCATATAGAGTGATTAGGCCGTCGTCGTATCTAAAATGTCCGACTCGTTTGGTGGATAAATAAAAAGTGAGATCAGCTATTGAGGGGTGGGGCTCATTTGTCAGTTTCTTTTTTTTTGTCTTTATTATCCTCTCCTTATTATCTCTTCCGGCGCCCGTCTCTTCCGCCCCGGCGAGCTCCCCGCGCCAACTCCGCCTTGCACCCCGCGCCAAGTCGGCAGCTCGCGGCGCGGCTAGGGTGGAGGTCGCTCGCGCGGCGTTGTCGGGGCGGAGCTACTCGTTTAATCACCGCACCACGGGTAGCCGCGGCGGCAGCAGCCATGGCTTGCTCCTCGCACCTTCTGTCCCAGAGCCTCTACTCGTCCCACCGCTCCAGCCCGGCTGGGCCCAATAACCTCCGCTCCCAGGGCCGACCGCCGGCACGGGCGTCTCCCACGGCGAGGCCCGGCTCGAGGGCCAGGGGCTGCCCGGGTGTCAGCAGTCTAAGGGTCGCCGCATCGTTCGAGCAGGGGAGAAGGGAAGTGGAGGTAAGTGCCTTTGTGAACCCTTAATTATGAGCGGGCAGAGGGCTCGGTATGGCGAGGTGGCGCTCGCGGCTCGCCATACCTCGATTTTGCTACGGATGCCCCATGGTTTTCAGTATTGAAGGTTTTGAATATCTGGCGCCATGGCTGCTCCTGATCTGAGCCGAGAAGACGAGAGAGTGAGAGATAGAGGAGGAAGAAGGTGCTCCTGCCCTTTCCTGAACCGTTGCCAACTTTCAGTCCCTCCCAAGTTCGACACCACACAGTACATGTCGTTCGACAGGGCAAACCGAGTCTTGGTCTGACAGACGACGCTTCTCGGTTCTTCCGAGCGCACACGAATCCTGCTCGACGGAGGAGTAGGAACCGACGAACAGCGATCTGTGGCAGAGCCGCACACGAAGGCCCCGTGCCGGTGTCATGTAACCCAAGGCCGGCCTCTCGTCGACTTCCAAGGCATCATCAGTCTGACTGTCTGAACCCCTCCGCAATTTGCTTTGCTGCCGCTTTTTATCTCTACCTGCACATTCGGAATACCTGTGCACTGAATTCTTCTCCCCTGTCCCCCTTCCTGTTTTCAGTCATATGGCATTCACCTTTGATGACCCACGTTTGTCTTTGACGATAGCCACTTGAATGTTGTGTCTAAACATTTTTGTCTTCGTAAGTCCTTCTTTAATAGCTGCGATTTTGATTTTTAGACCTTGTTTGTGCTACCGAATTCGCCATACCTTAACATTTTTCTGTCCTCCGCCATAGTGGGAGTGGAGGAATTTAGAAAGGAGTGTTCGGATTTCGGGAGGAAAATAGAGCAAACCAATGGAATAGGTTGCGCCGCACTGTTTATCTGTTATGGAGGTTTTGGGAATGCACGAAATGCGAAATGGATGAAGAAGTTTCATTTCTTCACCGATTATATCCGTTCTTGCCAATTCTCTCGCGCTCCCTTACTGGCGCTGCACGTTCCCACCATTGCCTTGTGCCGAAGCGGGTGTCTCTCTTCCACGCTAAGCGTTCCGTCGAGTCCCGTAACCAGACCACAGGGAAATGTGCTTTCTTGCGGTCATGAAACGTGTTCTGCTTTCAGCTGTTTCTTCTTACATGCCCTTTCTTTTTTCCAGGCTCCATATTCCTGTAGTGCATCCAAAATGTTTCCTATGTTTACTCCTCATATTTCGTTTCAACTAAGCTAAATATGTTCACGAAAACTCCATAATATGCAACCTTGAAAGAATAAGGCCCGCATTAATATGTTATTATATTCAACCAATGATTTCTTAAATGGGTTGAATAATTATATAATTACTTCCTCTGTTCTGTTTCTATTTCTAATTTTCCTGAATTTTTCCATGCTTGTTTTTTTACCGGCTTTTGCTACGATACTCCGGAATGAATGTGGACCGTCCATTTATTCCGATCCAACGGTCACGATCATCTAGAGGTAATAATATTTATTGAATTTTTATTTTACTCCGGAATGAATGCTGGACGGTTGCCGACGTCGGCGAAGGAGCAGTCTTTCAACGACGTTAGCGGGGCAGTTCGTGGCGGCGGAGCCTCCCTCGGGATGCGTCGTCCAGGCGGCAGCGCGTACGGAGCGTCGAGTGGCGGCGTCAAGGCGATGTACGACGCGTCCAGCGGCGGAGCCTCCGGATGGCTGCGGCGGCGTCGCCGTGGTCCGGCGGTGCCGAGCGGGGCAGTTCGTGGCGGCGGAGCCTCCCTCGGGCTGCGTCGTCCAGGCGGCAGCGTGTACGGAGCGTCGAGTGGCGGCGTCAAGGCGACGTACGACGCGTCCAGCAGCGCGTGCGTCCGGCGGCGGAGCCTCCGGATGGCTGCGGCGGCGGCGCCGTGATCCGGCGGTGCCGAGCGGGGCAGTTCGTGGCGGCGGAGCCTCCCTCGGGCTGCGTCGTCCAGGCGGCAGCGCGTACGGAGCGTCAAGTGGCGGCGTACGACGCGTCCAACAGCGCGTGCGTCCGGCGGCGGAGCCTCCGGATGGCTGCGGCGGTGTCGCCGTGGTCCGGCGGTGCCGAGCGGGGCAGTTCGTGGCGGCGGAGCCTCCCTCGGGCTGCGTCGTCCAGACGGCAGCGCGTACGGAGCGTCGAGTGGCATGGTGTTTTATTTTTTGGTTTTTTATTTATTAATTTATTTAGTAAATTATTAAGTTTAGAAAAATCAACGGTCCAGATTTGATTTAAGATATTACCTCCTGCGAGGTAACCGGAGTACCTGAGCATTGGCCTTTTTTACCCTAAGAGTTGTGAAAATTCTTTTGTTGGCTAGGGAAATCCAGAGCATATAATGCAACTTTCTTACTATTGTAATGGTGTATGTTTTAGGTCTCTTATGACCCACAAGCAAGGTTTAACCAGATAGCGGACCAAATTGACAAGGATGCTGGGATAACACGGCTTAACCTATTTTCACCTTGTAAAGTATGTTACGATCTTTCTTCCGATGATTGATAAGTATTGAAAACGTTTTTGGTTGCTTCTTTTGTGGTTCGGATTAAGACTTGTGTATATGTTTGCGATGCAGATTAATGTGTTCTTGAGGATAACGGGCAAGAGACCAGATGGGTTCCATGACCTAGCTTCTCTATTTCATGTGAGCATTGTTTTTTGCCTGTTTTGTTTTTTCTGCATGTGTCATTTAAGAAAAGGTGTGTTTTTTTGTCAATTTATATGACATCCAGCTTTCTTAATGGAGTCATACCAGTTTAGAAGGAAAAAAACAGTCGAGAGCTTTTGTGAAGAAAAAAAAAGTTGTGTTTATTATGTTCAAGCAGTGGAATAGATTTCGTGTGCAGGATTCAACACATCAAAAGGCGATATAGGTTAAAACATGCATAATACCATAATCAACAGCAAAATAAACACCATTTAAATAATGTAAATGATTATTTCTCAAATAAAGTTATGGTTGTGCATGTTTGCAGTGCATTCAATTTCCATGAACCTTTGATTCTTCTACTTGCAAGACTATTGAACAAGCAAAATATGTTTTGGTGTTATGGCTAAGGTTTACTTGTATTTCGAATTACTGCTCCAAAAGTACAAATACCAATTAGCACAATAGGCTATTATGTCTGATTGTACTTAAAAGCATGACACATGCTTTGGGTAACCAAGAATCATCATTTGTATTCATTAGTTCTAATAATAAATTTCCAGGTCATAAGTTTGGGTGATACGATCAAATTCTCGTTGTCACCAAGTAAAAGCAGAGATCGCCTGTCAACCAATGTTCCAGGTGTCCCAGTTGATGAAAGCAATTTGGTATGCTAACTCTATATATGTTGACATATAAATGTATTAACAAATGCCAGTTGGTATTCTCAACTTCCCAAACTTAACTATTTCGTTTCATGAACCGATAGATCATCAAGGCACTCAACCTTTACCGGCAGAAAACTGGGACTAATAACTTTTTTTGGGTACTGTCAATTGCACAAGCTGCTCATTCTTTTGGCATTAAAGCGATTCATTTGTGTTTTTTTTTTTTTGCTATTTAAGTGTTAAGACTAGTGCCATTTCATTCAAATGTAGATACATCTTGATAAGAAGGTCCCAACTGGTGCTGGTCTTGGTGGTGGTAGCAGTAATGCTGCAACTGCACTATGGGCTGCTAACCAGTTTGCTGGCTGCATAGCTTCAGAAAAGGATCTTCAAGAGTGGTCTGGTGAGATTGGATCAGATATCCCCTTTTTCTTTTCACGAGGAGCAGCATATTGTACCGGTAGAGGAGAGGTATGTTTCCTGTGGTATCTAGTTAGTATATGTCTACACAAATATTGATCAGTATATATACTTCATTTATTCTTCTTACAGCAGTATCTTTTTTTTCCCAAATCAACTGACAGTTCTCCGAAGTTAGATGCAATTGCATCTATAATCATATATCATACTTTTCCAGGGTGAAGAGTATGTAGCTGATCATGCTATCAGAATTTAACCTGTTCTGTTTTTCTAGTTTCTTTTTCATACAAGTTACATTATTGAAACTTTAAGAGTGCTCTTCAAAAGAAATTGACCAGCTACCTCTTTTAGTTAACTGCAAACTAGATGGTGACATGTATATCCATGTGAAGCATTTAATTTTGTGCAGCAGTATCTCATCATAATCTGTAGTTTGAACTGAAACGTAGATTGTCCAAGATATCCCAAATCCCTTGCCGGAAAATTTACCAATGGTTCTTATAAAGCCGCCTGAAGCATGCTCAACTGCTGAAGTTTACAAGGTAACTAGTAAACACTTGGTTTATTAATTTTAAAAATGCATGTGTTTTGCTCATACCCTTCTTGTGCTGCAGCGATTCAGGTTGGAACAAACAAGTCAAGCTGATCCCTTGACCTTACTCAAGGAAATAACTCAAAATGGGATATCACAAGATGTTTGTGTTAATGACCTAGGTATTCTTATCTCCAAATAATTTATTTTGTTTCATCATATTCTGTTTCATAACTTAAGTTTAAGCAATGCTTGTGATTTTTTTTTTTCTAGAGCCTCCAGCTTTTGAGGTGTTGCCTTCACTTAAGAGGTTGAAGAAACGAATTATTGCAGCTAGCCAGGATGATTATAATGCTGTTTTTATGTCAGGAAGGTAATGAGCGATATTTCTATCAAGCGTTTTGAAGAATATGTTTGACAACAAGTACACATGTTCTCAAAGATAGCGGCGTTAGTGCTGATTCCTATAATTAGCACAAAGGGAGTGTATGGACGGATCCAGCTATGAATTTGAGCCCTAGAGTTGTCCACATAGGAACTGCCAAGCATTCTGCACGTCAATAAGTGTATACCATATTTGATGAATGATACTGTATGCTGTTTATCTACTATAGAGAATTAGGGGGAACAGATCCCTCTGTCTGCTTCTTTTCTCTGCATTTGGAACTGTACATATTTCAATATTTGTTTCATCCTGATGTTGATCGCGGTGGAACATACATGTTTTCTGTGCGTTTGAAGCCATACACCAACTAATTAACCGTTGTATGTCTCTTGTAGTGGAAGCACAATTGTTGGGATTGGTTCACCGGATCCTCCTGCATTCGTGTATGACGATGAAGACTACAAGGATGTTTTTGTGTCAGGTATGCTCGAGTGTTCTATTGCACATCATTTCCATTTCTGCAGTCAAGAAGGATTCATAGTTGAATTGCTGAACACACAATACAAGCTGAAGTTCTTAGAGTGCAGTTGTGATCCTAACAAATAGGAAGTTTGGAGCCGTCATTCTGAAGGGTTGATATCTTTCTGTGCAGAGGCCTGCTTGCTCACTCGCGATGAGAACGAGTGGTACAGGGAACCAATCTCGTCCATTGCCACGTCTAGCAAAGAAGGTTTGCAAGCCTCAGTTGCTGACTGATTTAAGTCAGGTTCTGTATCAGTTTTGTGATTATACAGACAGGATTTGATCAACGCCCCGGGCATGGTAGGAAAGAACTCTACAGTATCGGAGATCGTTCACAAGATAATCTGGTCATTTTCAGTATAGCAACTATTGATTTGACCAACAGTCAGACTAGTGGTTCCAGGAGAAGTTTATCCCGTAGATGTATAAGGATCAAATGAACAAGGGGAATGACTTCCATCCGTGAACTTGTAACAATACAAGCACACGTGGGTTCCAAAGGCAGTTATGCAAATAATGATATGTGCCGAAGCAGTTACAAATACTAACACACGGACTCACTGACAAACAAAAGAATATAGTAAAAGACTGAGTTAGCCCCCCTGCTATTGGTTGCATGACAGCGCCATGATTCAAAATCCTAGCATTGTCAGCGTTCTGTTTAATTTTTATTTCTAACCGGGTCCAGTGGTTTAACCGAAACCGATACAGGAGGTTAATGGAATTTGTCCGGTTTTATAAGAAAAAAACTGCGTTATAATAAGTTCTATGGATCGCGCAGCCCAATAAAAACATCTTCACCAGATTGAGAAAAAATATTCTCTCCCTGAAAATTGTCATATAGGGGAAATGGTGTTATTACAGTAGTGTGTCAAGGAAGAAGAGAAACGCGTCATGAAAATCGAACTCTGTTCATCACAATCTGATGCCGAGAAAGCCTTAGTATAGCAACCATGATTTATGTGTAACAGACGAGAATGAAGAGTTGAATAGCCCCCAGGTGACGTTTCTTGGTTGCAAATGATAGCGTGAGCATAGGGTGGGCAAAATGGACTGGATTTTTCAGCTGTTAATAACAATGTAAATACAAGTGATTACGTGCTAGACAGTAGTGATAATGCATACTGAGTAGTACAGTAGCAGCCAAGAAGTTACCCGGCCACTGGGCACTGGCAAACTAGGAAACCTCCTCAATGTAAGACTGTTGCTTATCTGCTTGCTACTAGCCTACTACTGTAGCAATCTAACAGACAGCTTCCGTGGCTGGTCAAAGTCATGGCACAGTTGATGCCTGGACCTGGCCATCAACCTCGCCGTCGCCGCCCAGTAATTGCGAGCTCTCGTCTTTTGCCTCCGCCTCAGGTGGGGCCTCGTCGCCCGCCTCCGGCGAACCCTCCGCTTCCGCTTGGTGCCCCGCAGACTCCAGATCTAAGCCCGCCAGCTCGCCTTCCCTGGCGGTGGCGGGTTGAAGGACCCGAACTTGGGCGTGGTCTCCAGCGCCACGAAGCCGCCCCGCGCGTGCTGAAACGAGAACGACGCGCCGTAGCCCGAGCCAGGCGACTCCTCCACCGCCTCCTCAGTCACCGTCACCGAGCTGGGGACGCTGTCGAGCGCGGCGACGCTCGCCCGGCGCCGCTTCGGCTCGGGCAGCCGCCGCTCCTCCTCCTCCGCCTCCGCCACCGGGCCGTCGTCCCCCGGGATCGGGAGCCCGCGCTTCTCCGGGGAAGCGGAAGAGCTACTGTGCGCCAGGGGCGGAGGGGGCAGCGCGGGACCCTCGGCCTGAGCCTCCGCCGCCATTATTCGGGCAGAAGCAAAGCAGAACAGCGAAAGGATCGGGGACGGACGGATGGTGTACCGGTGGGTGGGATGGGGATGCGAATTTTCTATTCCGGCCGATCTGCCCTCAGTGCCAGTGCGCGCGTGCCTTCGGCTTTGGCGGGTGATTTTTTGGCGATGGCAACATGTCAGTAGACAGTGGCAGCAGTCGGTCAGCTTTGTGTACACACGGGCATACGGGGCGAGGATGAACACGCTCTTCTCCCGCTTGCCGTCGCGGTGACTTTCCAGCCTTGCAGGCGCCGTCGGGCCGTCGGGCGTCCGCCAAGTGGAAAGCTGTACGCTTTTTCACCGTGACCTTGAGCCACGGAATCAACAGAACCACTGAGGCCATGCTCAACACTCCACCGTGGAGTGCTGCCCCAACTTCCAGCTATGCATCTAGGGCGTGTTTGGTAGAGGGCGCGGAGGGTGCCCCGTGCTCTTGGGCTGTACCTTCCCGTGTTTGGTGCACCTGGCTCGGCATTAGGTTCTGGTCCGCACGAAATTTAAAGCAGCCTCGGCCAGGCTCCAGGAAAACGGAACCCCCCTTCGTTTTTTCAGAGACCGGCTCCCTCGAGCGCTCTGTGCGGTCCGTAGCGCCTCGTCCTCCTTCCCGTCACCTCACCTCCCGCGGTGCCTCGTCCCCTTCCTCGGCGTCATCCTCCACACGGTAGACGCGGCACCTCATTCCCTCCCCGGCGCCCTACTCCGCGCGGTGGACGCGACGCCCCGTCTACATCCCCGACATCCGGAAGCTCCGCTCCTCTGCGCAGTGCCTCCTCCGAGGACCACAAGCTGGTGAGCGCGGGGTCGTCCCGCCGGACGCGGCACCCCATCCCCCTCCATGGCGCTCTACTCTGCGCGGTGGACGCGACGCCCCGTCCACATCCCCGACATCCGGCAGCTCCGCTCCGACGAGGCCAGTCGCAGGCCCGCGGGCGCCGCGCAGGCGGTGCTCCGCGCCTCCTTCGAGGACCGCAAGCCGGTGAGCACGGGGTCGCCGGCGCCGGACGCGGCCGCGGCGGCGGTGGCGCACAAGATCCAGCTCAAGAGCGCCGACATGAAGGGGGGGGGGGGGGGTGCGGCAGGAGGACCGCAAGCATGTGCTCGAAGCGGGGTGAACTTTCGGATTGGTCTCGATCGAGAGACCGGGATCGATGGGACCGCCGCAGAGGCAGCAGCAGCCGGACCAGGCGTGGCCGGCGGCGGGGAGCGCCTGCGTGTGGGTGGTGGCTGTGGTTCTGCTCCTCGCCGTGCTGGCCGGCGGCGGGTGCCTGGGACTCTACGTCACGCTGCCGCCGTCCGAGGTGCCGCAGTGGCTGCGCTCGTCGCGCTCCCGTGGGCGTTCTGGATCGCCACGTGCGCGTACCGGTGCTGCTGCTCGGCGGACGCGGCTCCTCCGGTGGCCAATATCGTGGACCGGCGGTCGTCGTCGAGGGCGGGCGCCGCCGCCGCAGTGGCGCCCATGCCCAGCAGGGTGTTGCGTGGTGTTCTTGTTCCTGCCCACCATGTGCTCAATGAAATGCAAATGGCAAGACGAAGGGAATTTTTGGGGGGGGGGGGGGGGGGGGGGGGGGGGGGGTAACGTTACCAAATTGCAGGAGCAAGGTGTTCATAGCAGAAACCAAACATGATCTGAAATGGACTTGTCTCTACCGAAACACAACACCAAACACAAGGGCTTGCATCATATGAACCAGGCTTAAGCTGGCCATAGCCAGGCTAGCTGGCCAGGCTGCGCAGGAACACGCTGCCAAACACGCTCCTAGTGTCCATATTATCATAAATGTTAGCCTCGCACTGTGTCATATTCTCCTGCAGAGAATGTGATAGTTTGGTCTGACAAAAAGTTGAGGCAGCACGATACATGGCGATGTAGTGTGGAAGAGCACATAGAACCTGACAAAACTTTAGGCAAAAGCTGATTTATTGTTGGACGGTAGCAGGAAAAGGAGAAAAGGCTGCTCTATGCATGTACGGCGCGTTGTAGGAAATACGGCCCTATGATCCTCCTTACATGTGTGTAATGACCACTAGGGCTGGGGCATATGGTAGTGTTGGCCCGCATAACAATTGCGTCCCACAATGCTTCTGGCTAAGTATACTAGCAGAATGGCGAATGCAATGAGATGCGATGTTTCTTCTGGAATACGAGCGCATCAACACAAACACATTCCAACGCCTCACTCTGGTTGTTTTTTTTGTTCTTGATAACTTGCTCTGGTTGGGTTGGGCAGGGCTGCATCCTCGCAAGAGGGATTTTCACTTTTTTTTCCATTCAAAAGTACGAGCGGTACAAATTTCTTCAAAATATAACCAAGGCCTTATTTAGATGTATTTAAAAATCCAAAATTTTATAATCGAATATTTGAACGCATGTATGAAACATTAAATATAGATAAAAAAATAATTAATTGTACAATTTGCTTATAAATTACGAGACAAATATTTTGAGTGTAGTTACTCCAAAGTTAAATAATAATTGTCAAATACAAACGAAAGTACTATAATATTATTTTTTCAAAAGTTTTTACATCTAAACAAAGGTTAAATTTAAAATTTTCGGTAGAAACCATAGGAGCTTTAGAGGGCTTTTGCTCCCTCAACCCATGTCTCCGACCTTGTAAAAAAAAACCCATGTATCCGCCAATATCCACAAGCTAACTTTATCTTGTGGACTATATTTTTCGTTCCATGTGATATATACAACCTGTAGAAAAAAAGCAAACACGGCATGTCATGGACAATCCAGTGCCACTTCGCTTAACATAAAACTTTGGAAACCTGTTGCCTCTCCTTCTCGATTTTCTACCATGCATTAAATAATAATTTTTTTATTCACTTCAGACTCCCAACCAGACATAGGGTACGTTTGGATGGGCTAGAGCTAGTTACTAGTTGACTAAAAATCAGTTGTAATTAGCTAAGGTCGACTAGCTAGTTAGCTAAAAGACTGTCTAAAAAACTAGCCTGCTTATTAGCCTTTTTATTTAGATGACCAGAGCTAATTCGAGCTAAAATTATCTAGCTAGTAATTAGTTCATAGTATTCAAACATGCCTATAGTATTGCATCGAGCACTCCCTTGTGCATTCACAGTGTGCTTCTCACCCTCCTGATTGTTAATCAATTAAAGTTATGCTTGGACTCTTTGTCCTATATATCATTGTTTTGCCTAGCTAAGTTAGAAATTGAAGTGAGCCAGGTGTTTGGATGTGTACCTCCTTGCTTGCTTAGGTGAGACAAATTGGATTTCCTAGCATAACAAGGATCTTGTTGCTTGTTCCAGACAAGAAGAAGCTTGCCGACAACCAAGCATATATAGATGGCTCTCTCAGACACTACTGAGACTCAGTTTTAATAGTTTATTGCACCTCAACGATTGCATGGAAATGGAGCCTCATCCACCTCAGACACTATTGAGACCAAACATAGATTCCATCATCTTGCATGTCGTGCTCCATTGCTGCGGAGCTTACACCTATACTCAGCCTTGGTATGCTCAGCCAAGCAGAATCGATCTAGTACGTATACAGTATGTTTGCAAGATATAAAGCGATTATTTCACACATCAAAGCGGGGTTTCTCTAGAAAAAAAAACCCCTGGCATATATACCTATACCAAAAGTTTAGAATGGCCAATAGAGCTAGGAGCCCTTGCCAAGATGTATTCGTGGGGGGAAAATGAGACGGTAACTTGTTGCCACCTTGCGCGTTACTACATTGCACGTGCGCTTTTCCATATGTTATATCGTTGCCTAACGTGTACAAGCGCGAGTGGCAATGGCATCATTGCAGCATTAGGCACTTTCCACGTCACACACTCGTTTGGATCTATACGTCAGGGACAGAGCACGAAAAGCAGAGCACGATTGCAAAATTCTGAACTTGAACAAACCGAGTCGCCGTCGAGAAGCGGACACATACTACCCACGAAAACAAACCCCCGCACGAGCTCTCCGGGGAGCCGACACGTGTCCCCCCCCCCTGAATCCCACAGCCGGCGAGATATTTTGGCGCCTCCAGAGTCCAGAGACGAGAGCAGCAGGGCGGGACGGGGGGCTCCACGTGTCGCTCTCCGCGCCCAGCACCTGACGGGAAGAACGACCGCGGGGATCCGCCACCACGCGCAAGCAAAAGAACTGCGGTGACCATCAAATCAAAACTTGCTCGCGGATGGGCGCGCGGACGAGACGTTTTTTTGGGAAAAAAAAAGGGGCCGTGCTTGGATGGTCGACACGCGTCCCCCGCACGCGCGTGCACGCGTCGGGCGCCCGGGAATCGGCAGGACACGCGTGCACCAAGGAGGCAACAACGGCCTGGTTTCCCGGCACGTGTCCCGCTGGTTTATAGATGCCTCATGGTGATGGCTCCGTCGTCTTGCCTCCCTCTTGGAGCTCGCTGAGGGGCAGTATGGCTCGATTTGGAAAGGTGGCTGGATACTGTAGAGGATAGACCTCCTGCTATAAAACAATGCGAGTCTGATTGATATCGTACTGTACTCAGAGCCGTCGAGCGATGTGACGCCGTAAAATAAGATCTGACGCGGTACAGAAATGGCAATGGCATGCCAGATCTTCTGTCAGGTAGCACCCAACAGTACCCGCTTTGGGGGGAGAAGAGAGGGTAGGAACAGGTGATGACTGTGATTGAGAGATGCCGTATCGCACCGCATCAGCTGAGATCCATCCTTACGTGAATTGGGTGTGGTTGCTTGTTTTTTAGTAGCTCCGGGCGAGCAACCGGGCAGATATTTTGGGCGAGATCGTCGATGAGGAAATCAAAGGAGAGACCATTGACACTTTTGACAGGATGGTGGTTCTCGCGTTGGTCGCACATGCTGCAATCCAGCTAAGCCCACGACTAATTATTGGCACTCGACGCTGGAGTGGCCATTTGTCAAGCGGCCGATGGCGCCACGATACCCTGGCCGGTCGCGCTCTGCCCCGACACCCACGCCTTTCGGGGAGCACGCGGAAGTGGTCACCGTCGCCGACTCGCCGGCTCGCGTCGCGAGCAGTATATATATCTTCTCCAACCCCCCCTGGCACTGGCACTGCCCTCTGCACGCTCTGCATCGTCCAGCACCGGTGAACGCTCTCCGGGCACCTTCTTCTCTGCGGCTTGGGTTGGCAAACGAGTCGGTTCCGCGATTTCTACCTGCATTTACTGCACGGTGCTAGAAAAGCCCATCCACAACCCCCAGCCACGCCCACGCGATTGCCCGATTGCCAAAAGAGCGATGAGCGAGGGCGCACGGAACACGCGGCAGTTCCTCGGCGCGTCGTCGAGCGGCGGCGCGGGCGGGAGCGGGAGCGAGAGCCGCAGCAGCGCGAGCTGGCGGGACGTCGGCGTGGCGGCGCGGACCAGCGGCGTGAACACGGGGATCCAGGACGAGAACGTCCTGGCGCTGGTGTTCCGGTCGCTCAACTTCGACCCCAAGGCGCTGTGCACCGTCTGCTGCGTCAGCAGGCGTCTTCGCGCCGTCGCGGAGCGCGTGCTGTGGCGGGAGCTCTGCATCTCCCGTGCGCCGCGGATGGTGGCGTCGCTCATGGAGTCGCCGCGGCGCCTGGGCGCGTCGTGGGCGGGTGGCCGGCGCTGGCGAAGCTGCTCCTCTTCTGCTGCGGCTCAGCGGCGTCGCTGGCGGCCGTGCCCGTGCCCGTGCGGGGCCACTTCACGGGCGTGTCCCGCTTCTCCAAGACGTCCGGGCGGAGCTTCCTGTCGCCACGGTGCCGGGGCGACATGCTCTACGTGTCGGACCCTGCGAGCACGCCGTGCCCGGCGCCGACGACGACGTGGGCGCCTACCGCGGCGTGTTCCGCGGCTTCATGCGCTCCCGGACGCGGGCGTGCCTCGTGGGGCGGCAGGCCCCGCTGGAGACCCGCGTGCGCTGCCCTTACTGCGGCGCCCGCGTCTGGAGCATGGTGGCGGCCGGGATGGCGCCGCGCAGCGCGTGCCGCAGGCTCGGCGCACACGAGGGCCGCCTTGAGTACTACGTCTGCGTCAGCGGACACCTCCATGGCAACTGCTGGCTCGCGCGCCTCACCTCCAGCGACGGCGATCACGGCGGCGACTCCGACTCCGACGACGAGGATGACGCGTCCACGGGAGGCGGCGGCAGCGATGGCGGACACGTCGCGCCGTAAACTCCGACATGTCAAGGCCCCACCACCAATCCCGGCATGTGCTCCATGGACTTGTTCCTAACTGTGTACCATCAGTAGCACTGTGTCACAGACTCGGTGTCGATGAGACGATGACTAGCCGGTGACCCTTTTTGTCTAGCCATGTGAGCGCGTAGAAGTTAGAAGGTAGCGGCAGCATACTGCATACGCGCTCTGCTTTGTCTGGTGACTCTGCGGCGCGGCTGGATATGGCACGATGTTTGCGCGCGGCGGGTGTTTGGACGCAGGGACTAGGGTGTGTTTTCTTTTGACGACAGGTCATTTATGAGACATGGTTATTTATGAATTTCAGGATATTAATATTTATATTATCGGTTTAGTTGGATTAGATGAGATATAGTCATGGATTTTGAAATATCAATATTTATATTATCTGTTTGGTTGATAGATAAAGTAACCACTTTTATGTTTGGTTGAATAGATGAGATTATATAGGACGAGAGTACTTGAAAAATTATATCTATTATTTAAATAATAATAACAACAACTAATTATGCAATAATAGATGTACACTGATACTAATCTTATCATTATAATTACTAATTAAAAATAAATATATTAATTAGCTTTTTCTTGAATACGTAGATATGCATGGTTTTTTTCCTTGAATACGAAAAAAAACGAATCTTTGTATTAAGAAATGTTTTGGTTACATCGACACATCGGCCGTGCACTAAGACGAGACAAAGAATATAAAAAGAGCGCACCTATCCTAGCCTAGAGTCAGTGTGCCTATTACGCGGGTACTAAACTATGTAGAATTATCGCCCCCGTTAGTACCAATTGTCCCGTCATTTTAAAGTGTCGGATTTTTTTCGAAAGCATGCATTTGCATTTGCACGTGCTTAATTAAGTAAAATCATATTTTAAAGTATTGGATCAAGGCGATGCAGGTAAAACACACACCGTTCGCTGGTTGATGTTGTTTCTGACTATTTTGTTGTGAGAGAAAAACACTATCGGCGGCTGCTAAGCCAACCATTACTCGTTTTCGGACGGTTCTGTTCTCTGGCTCTGCTGACAATTCAAACCAGAGCCCGGGCAAGGCGCCTACCACTCCTGCCAAAGTGCTAAGCAAAATACCATGCAAGCAGTCTCCCTCCGAGCGACTCGCTCCGCACGCGCCAACGGGATCACCGTGTGACAACGTCAGAAGAAGCCTGCGCCTGTCCCGACCCCAGGGAAACACTCCACTCCGCATGTTATATCCCCCACCACGCGGTGGCCGGCGCCACCACCCCACGGCGCCCGCCCCCTTCGCCCTCATCCTCGTCAACCCGCCACACGGACATGGAAGACGACGACGGCGCCGGCGGCCGCGTGCTCGAGTGGGAGCAAGGCCTCCCCACGGCGGAGGAGCTGACGCCGGTCTCGCACCAGCTCGTCCCTCCGGCGCTCGCCGCCGCGTTCATGATCGACGTCACGGGCAACGCCTTGGACTGCCCCGTCTTCACGCACAGCTCCTCCCCCACCTCTCCCCTGTACCTCCGCTGCGACGACGAGGACGATGACGATGAGGCGGAGGCGGAGGGGCAGGGGGGAGAGCGAGGACGCCGAGTGCCGAGGTGGTGGGACTGGGACCCGGACTGGGTGGGCCGGGAAGAAGGCGAGGATGGTGTGGACGTCGGAGCTGCACCACCGGTTCGTCCAGGCGGTGGCGCACCTCGGCGACAAGTGCGCCGTGCCCAAGGCCATCGTGCGCCTCATGAACGTCGACGGCCTCACCCGCGAGAACGTCGCCAGCCACCTCCAGAAGTACCGCATCTACCTCAAGCGCACGCGCACCGCCGCAAAGCCGCCGCCTCCGGCATACGGTCCCCACTTCAGGCGGCCCCAACAGCCCTCTTACTGCGCGTTCTCCTCCCGCGACAGCCAGAAGCTCGAACGCGACTAGGCAGTAAGTTCTATTATGGTTTTTCAAGTTTGAATGCTTTACCGTACGAAAAAAGTGAAACCACTCGTAAAATATTTAAATTAGTTTCGAAATATGAAATGAATCAATGATATTCTCGTCGTCCAAGCCAACCTGTTCACAGGTTTTCCCCCCTTTTTGAGCAAATCTAGTACTGTACGTACGTAGATATGAACCACACTTTCTTCTCTACTTTATCAAGCCGTGGGCCGTGAGCTGTGGCCCATGTATGTTTATGTTTGTTCCAAGATTTATTACACACTTACATTCGGGTCTCTATTACACTTTCTTCCTTTGCATTACTATTACTAGTATAATGTCCGTGCTAACACTACGGTTTTTTCTAGAGAACGCTATATAAATCAACCAATAAATGACCAAATATTTTAATTTCAATTCTCATGTCACTTTTGCTAGACATAAGAGTAGAGATGGGAAAACAACTGAAACTAAAACATTTACATAACATGATAGAGGAACCACCAGACATTCCTTGAGGGACCAAATCAGATAGTTTTCAACTGACATTGGCATCCAAGAAGAATGTTGGTGCTTAAAAATTCCTATAAATCACTGCACCTGCACACTATAACATTGTGGATCAGATCTTGACTGCTTATTAGTTTCTGAATTATTAAAGAATATTGCAAATGAATTCAGCTAAATAAGCTTTAGTACTCCTTCATAGATGAAGAGGTATTCCAGACTTGTACGACACAATCTCCAAGAAAGGTGACGATGAGCTTTAGTAGAACGGGTGGTCATCCAAGCTTTTGTTGGGCAGGAGCCAGCCACCGGATACAATTATTTTTAAGAAAAGAAAACTCAAATAAGCATGCTTATGAATGGACACAGCACAACACTATAATATTTTCATCCTGGATAGCCATATGCCAATGGAGCAACATAAACTTGCAAAAAGAACAATGACATGCAGGTTTAAATTCCCCTCTGTAAATTAGTCAGCAACGTGCACCCTATCCTTGGATTTCCCTCTGCATATTAGTAGAGATGGAAACAGGGTATACATCAGCCGTCAATTTTATATAATGGAAAAAGCACTTCAGATTACTCTCTTTTCTGCCTACATTAAATCTGCTGGATTATCCAATTATGCAGCACTCGATATTTGTGATTACCTATTTTACCAATTCAATAAACTACTACAGTTTACTAAATTCAATAATAGAGTTGATATGGAAAAGGATAACAATAATCAACCATTACTCAGAGCTGCTCCTAGTTCACCAAAAATGCAGGAATACCACATATGCGAAGATCTGACAGAGCCAATTCTAATCCAACACCAAAAGCAACCCCTTTGACAACAGCAATTCTAGGAGTAGACAATGCCTGCTTAAACATGGTAGATAAATTTACATCTACTGGAGGATTCATGCGACACCTATTGGCTAAAAGGCATTTGAGAATGCATGTCATGAAAAATTGTTCTGGATAACTTTATATAAATTTTATTTTTCATCACGATGAATTTTCTATTTTTTCTAAAAAATCTGAGCAACCGTATGGACATAGAAAAATATATTGTTATTTCGGAACAAACCTCAAAGGATGAAAATGTAGATCTTAAGAAATTAATGAAGTACCCAACTTCAGTAGGGCCGGTCAATCTCCTTTCCTGCCAACATAAAGGGCATGCAGTAAATCATTGCATTCGCCATTTCATCCGAGATCCCCTTTCATCCTCATATACTGATATGAAGCATTATTCTTAGCCCCCTTGGACTCAAGACAAGCAAATTTCGCACTGCGGAGTGTGCTGAATGAAATATTATATATATCAACATGTGAACAGTTAAAAAAGTTGAGAAGGTAGGGATGAGTTGAGGAATAATAAACTTTTGCAGGCTTTGCAACTGAATGTTCTCTTCTGAGGTGCTAGGCCTTTTCCCTTCCGAGTTGCAGAGCGCAACATGTGTAATGTAGCATCTGTCCATTCCCTCAATACACCATGCAGACTAAACATAAAGGGCATGCAGTAAATCATTGCATTCGCCATTTCATCCGAGATCCCCTTTCATCCTCATATACTGATATGAAGCATTATTCTTAGCCCCCTTGGACTCAAGACAAGCAAATTTCGCACTGCGGAGTGTGCTGAATGAAATATTATATATATCAACATGTGAACAGTTAAAAAAGTTGAAGGTAGGGATGAGTTGAGGAATAACAAACTTTTGCAGGCTTTGCAACTGAATGTTCTCTTCTGAGGTGCTAGGCCTTTTCCCTTCCGTGTTGCAGAGCGCAACATGTCTAATGTAGCATCTGTCCATTCCCTCAATACACCATGCAGACTATTTCCATTTTCCAACAAAAAGCAGCCGGATGGGTGCTTTTTGGTACTCCCAGCATGCACCTCAAAGTAGTAAGGTGAAATAACCTACTACACATGTTGCATTGGTTCAACTCTGAAAGCTTGGATAACTCGGATAAATAGGTGGTGATTTTGGAGAAGGAGAAAACTCACTTTTCGGCCTTTGCATCAAGAGCATGAGCACAATTTTGAAGGTCTTGTTCGCCTGTTGAAAAATGCTACTGTTCCTGTAGTTATAGCTTTTTTTCCCTCTCTTGAGCCACTATGGTACATGTCAGTGTCAGCAACGACAACTTTTTGCTGCCGATCAGGTTGCAAATTCATTGTCACTGAGTTTATAGTCAAGCTACAGTTCGAAAAAAATACAGATACCATTCAGTAATAGCAAAGACTGAAATGAAAGATCTATAGCTGTGGGCTCGTGGCAAGAAAAGCAGAGAAATATTCAACCCCATTTCCTCTAAGAGAAGTTATAGGCCCTAGTAGTTTATTCTTTACTTAGTTCATAGATTACATCTGCCAGGAGTAGTGAGCAATTCCAATATACTTCTTCCCTGGTTCGTCGCAACCGTCTTCTCCGGTCTCCCGTCCTCCAGTTTCCGCACTGCAAATATAGTAGCTAATCAAGAAGTGGCTACGATTGAGATGTAAGATCTGCCATTTTGTTAGCCTTCGACATGAAGTGGTACAGACCCAGTTAATTCAGATTTAGATTATGAAAATGGTGTAGAAATGGCATTGCTAAATAAAAACGAAAGAAATCAGATTATATTGGGCTAAGGAGTTACTCACACCTTTGCACTTGCCAAAATAATTTTCATGCGAGCCAACCAAGTGAGTGAACTGCAGTTACCTTTGAGTACCCTGAACACACTAACCCAAAAATGCAGAGACCAAATTTTCTCCCAGCCTGTCCTTTGCACATGACATCAAACTACCAAATCCATCAATCCAATATCTCTTCAATTCAGCCTAGAAGGACATAGAAATGTGATTTTCTCCAATTGCAATGTTACAACAGTCTTCTAACCCACATGATTACAATGCAAAAAGATATTCTTTTCTGAACCAAATGATCAGAATAAAACGAGTTCATGTGCATAGAAGCTAAGATGGAAAACATCCTCAATGAGTAGTTCCACTTTTCAAGTTATTCAGGAAAAAACAAAATGTGGTAAGGCTTAGGCCTATTATCCTGAGAGCCCTGCCTCAGTGACCAAACAAGAAATAAAATTGGTAAATGACAAAGTCCCAAACCTGATACAACAGTTCCAGGGCTTCCCCACACTTCAGTGGCTGGTTCCGATTCATAGATAGACAGCGATCACAGAGTTCCATCTGGATAAAAAGTTGCTCATTCTCAAATCAAGAGGTGAAATATCGAACTATGTTCTCATGAGAACCTGCAAAGACATGGTACTGATGTTATAACCCTCATAGAAAGTGCAGCTGGAAATGAAGAAACAAAAGTTTAGAATGTGACCTAAGGCTGCCATAGCTTGAACTTCCTTCACTGCTTGCCTCCTGCAACAGAAGATACAACATGCAATATCAGTTAATGAACATTCCTATTTGGCTGTTCCTGGTGAAGCACAATGCTGCAATGAAATTACCTTTCCATATCATTATACAACTGCTTGATACTCCATTTAACAGCATACAAGCACCCGTCTATCCTGTTCAGAAAGGAACACAACACTGAAGTTGCCAGAACCAATTTTCTGGGAATTAAGCATGTCACTATATTAGTTGACAAAACCATCGATCACACTGGATTACTGCAACATGTGAGTAATATATATTCAGAACATACCTCTATTTCATGGAAATCAGTTCGGTAGCGTGAAAGACCATTACCACCAATTGAAGGAGAAAATCCTTTATACGTTACAGAAAAAAAGCTAATTAGCTTTGTCTGAATGTTCATTATAAAGACAGATACATATTAGATGTGCAAGTGACTCGCAGATGCATAACAGGGAAATGTATGTACTTTTCGAACTACTGATAGCACAAAATGCAATAGTGATACCTGCTGAGTTGCATTGCCTCCCACCGTAAACAGCATCATCTATGCATGAGTCAGTATTGAGGTACGGATTCTTGACACATGGTGGAGGTGGAGGCATCACCCGGCAACGCAGAACCACTGCTGACTGGGACACATAACCACCCCTCTTTTCCAGCATAGGCTGCATAGGCTGCTCCTCTTCCGAATCATCTCGAGTAAGACTGTCAAATGGAATCGGAGTAATCTGATGGTCGAAAGAAAGGTCCGTGGATTGCAGACCTCTGGGAGAACAATCGGCGCCGTCGGCGCCGCTCGCTCCGCTGCGCCATCCTCTGCACAGCGGCCGGGCGGTCGTGGAGCCCCAGAACCGACCCCGCCCGGCTGCCGGGCAGCCACGGCGTCGTCGTCGATCTGCCCGGCGGTGCTGCGGCGCCGATGGCTGGCGCATCACCCGCGCGCGGAGGGGTTGGCGGCCTCACGGATCCAGATCCAGACCCACCGGAGGCTGTGGAGGAGCCCCGCCGGTGGAGGTCGCAGCCGGCGACGTCCTCCGTGCAGCGTGCCGACGCCCTCGCGAGCATGGGCGTTGTGGGGAAGGAGGAACATCGAGGAGAGGGAAGGGAGTATCCGCGAGGGGAGGGGAGGAGGACTTGGGCGCGGACGACGGCGCCGGAGCAGCGGCTGGCACCGCCGCCGCCGCCGGCGGCGGGGTAGGGGCCAGGGATTCCTAGGGTTGGGGGGAGAGCTGCGCCCGTGACTCTCGCTGGTTCCACAACTTTTTCCGAATTCTGAATAGCGAGGGGTAGTGTGAAGATGGGTGGGAAGCCTGGCTTGCTTTGATTACTTAATTTGTACATTTATTTTGGCGATTTATGAGTAGTTTGGTAATCTAAAGTTAAACACATGTCAGCATTCTATATTGGGTTATTTGAAAGCTATCTTTTATGTTTGGCATAGATGACCCATCATTGTCAAATTAAAAGTTTATCAGTTAGATTGCAGAAATTAGTAGTAACCATTTTCAGTAAATCTTATGGTGGGCAGATAGTGGAGCAACTTTTTTGCCGCGCTGCAAACTTGACTCAGAGAGTTGATTAGTTTATTTCAATTCTTTTGGAACTTGTGTTGCCTTAACACTGAGATTTTGTTGATCTAATGCTGAGGTGTTGGGTACTTTCGTGTATCAGTAGTACCAGGGCACGTGACCAGAAAAAACTGGCCTCGCAACAGGGAAAGATCTGGTTTCTCAAGAAAGGGACCGATTTTCCATCTTCCCGTAGCTTTTCAGAATTTTGGAATTCTTCCTTCTGCAGTTTTAGGCTTCGATTGCAAACTAGAGCAGACTCTTGTGTGGAGCATGGGTTTCCATCTTCAGAGGTGCTTTGCTGTGCTGCGATCTTACTTTGGTATTAGAATGAACATAGTGTCGTGCTTTCATAGGATTAAAAAGCATATTAATTAGGCAGTGGTCGTCTGATGTCGGTGTTTCCGCTACTGGCAACGAGCCTACATGAACCCCGTTTTTTTTGGATAAAACCTACATGAACCCCGTTAGTTCAGCAATGCACACACTTCTTCCTTTTGAAAGGGGTGTAGGTGTAGCAATGCCCTTCACACTCTTGGAGCTAGCCAAGGCAAAGCGGCTAATGGCTACTCTTACATTTTTTTTCCACTTATGCCGGCATTTCCACTTACGATGGTGACTGATTTTCTTTGCCTTAATTTTGTGGCAATTGCTTCGCTCCAGGCTGTGGGATTGAAACGGGCGAAACACTCGTAAGACATTCTGAAAAACATTTCATGGAAACTAGCAGGCCATGTTCAGTTGGTCCGTAGATGTTTCTCAGAAAAGAGGTACTGTATTTTCCAAAGTGGAGCAAAGCACAGCATGTAGATGATGTTGCCGAAATAATTGGAGCATCGACCGGTGGACCGACGACTGAAAAAAAGACTAGAGTTTTGTGAAGAGTTTCTAGAGCTTTTGTTATCTGAATGTAAAAGCAAAATTGTGTGACTCAAGTATTGTATATTCTCCATCACGTCTTACAGTATGAGACTAGTGTGCATCTATCCTGATGCAACACCATAATGTTAATTTTCTTATTAAGTTGCTGTCATATTTCCTTATTCCTTATGTCATAGAATCCATGCTCAAAATAGAGTATCAAATATGTTTGACTCATTAAATTGATTATAAGGGACTGCTAGGAATCTTTGATTTTAAAAGAATTGAAATACACTTAACTTAACAGGCTATTTGACTTGGAATACAACATTCCACAACTTTCCGAAGATAATAAGCATATATTACATTCAAGAGTGAGAGATGAAAAACAATAATATACAACTATATTTCATATACAACCATATTAGTTTAATCAATTTATGCCTAAATTATGATTATTAAAATAAATTCAATTCCAAGGATCCAAACGGACCTAAATTATTTTTGAAGGACTAGCGATGTCATAGTAGTGTGTGTGGTGGAGCCTGGCACATGTGAGGCTAGTGTTGTCTTCTAGATCTTCTATTTATTGAATGCTTGACTTCCCTACCATGAAAAATCCAATATGTCTAAATGAAAAATTGTTTTTCATACATTATGAATTCTTTAAATCAACGTGGAGCACAATATTGTACAAAATAATTAGTTAAATAAGCGACAAATGTGATCACGACAATAAAATGCCACTTTTTCCTATAGTTCAGGTGGTTGAAATTTAAGATAATTTCAGGCAACACTAATATAACAACAACTAGTATAAGTTAATTGTTAATTTTATATTTTGTTATTTGTCTTTGTGGTATATCATATTAAATTTTTGTTCTTGTCCTCCTATAAAAATAATTGTAATTGTTAAATTGTCTTTGTGCCAACATATAATATTTTGTCAGGTTTGTAGTTTTGTCTAACAAGTTTTTTATTTCTAGAAAAAAATTTGGAGATTGTACCTACATAAATTGCAACGAACTAAAACTACCATATGCAATAACTATCGCCTGAAAGAAAACTAAAATTCAAGCACCTAAAATTTAGCAAATCTCATAAAATACTAGTAATAGAGAAAAATGAAATACCGATAACATACGGTACGGCACCAACAGATAATCTTTTTAAAAAAAATAGTACAGATAATTTTTTTAAAAAAAATAGTACTTTTGTTTTAACACGTTATTATGAATTTGTAGAAAACCCATTGAAACTAGTAATAATAATCTGCTGGTCAAATATTTGTGATTTTGGAATTGCGTGGCCGAAAGCACAGGAAAAATAGTTTCGATGGCCCAAAGTTTCTCTCTCCATTTTCTTAAGGGAGGAATGATGAAGGGATATTTCGATATTATTACCTTACCTGTGGCTGATATTTTCAGGTATCCGGTTAAAAAAAAAACTGCGGCATACGTGTGCGAGTACTACACCGCCCCTCATTTGTCCCCCGTGCAACATGCCGTGTAAACGTACTACTTGATTCCTAAACCGTGCTCCTAGTCAGTCGTCACCAAAAAAATTACCAATCAAATCAAAAAGAAAAAAAAATACGGCCGTCGCATTGACTTGGTTTTTTTTTTGCAAGTCTTTTTGAGAATAGTACGGAAACCACAGCCTGAAAAATTTACTCCCCGGAGGTCGAACTAGGACCCGTGAATGTGCTCGAGTGAGCAACCAGACTAAACACCCCTTTTGGGTTTTTTTTTGACAGGTCAGGACTCTGGGCTTGGTCGCATCTAAAAGTGCAAGGTCGTGGTGCCAACGATTTATTCCTTCAATTTAGGAGGGCAAAACTGAGTTTGTCGTTGTGAAATACGGGTAGGTGCCCTTGTGGTTCGATATTATGCGGTTATCAATGAGTTGTGCTTCAGATTAAGTTCGTGAACTAATTGTGGTTGGGGTAGTGTGAACATGTTTTTTGGCTTGTGGTGCACATGGTGAAGTTTTGGGGGCGTGGTCGACGGGAAGATGAAGGTCAAACGGGTCTGTGGAGGATGGGAGCGGTAAAGGGCGGATGCCAATTTCTTGGACTGGCGACAGGAGAAAGGAAAATGCCAACCGTGGTGGATGAACCTAGGGACTAAAAAAGTGCAAGTTACGTGGAAAAATGTCATGTTGACCCGTTTAAAATGATGGACGGCAAGTTGAGCAGAGGTTGAAAGGGTTGACGAAGAAAGATCAAGGATAAAACGACATTGTCGAGTGGGTTTGGTGGTTTGGGTCGAAAA
>CM039137.1:15679689-15745732 GCA_022036555.1 Microstegium vimineum | reverse complement strand
AACAGTGAAAACCGACGCAACGGTACAATCTAGCAGGTAGGCTTGCGTCTTCGCAGCTGCCAGGATGAACCCTTTCTACCAGCAGAAAAGAGGGCATCCGATGCTTCAACATTGGACGCAGTAAGGATGTCATCGAATATCGTATCAAAGGCCTCTAGCTCTTACGCGGATGATGCTGATGGACCCTTAGGCCAGTCTCAATGATCGTCTTTTTTACTATTTGATCCTTTTTTCGAAAGAATCTCACAAATAGACCTCAGACCTCTGACGGAAAGATTTCAAAAAATGGACCCTTAGCTCGGCGTCATCGTGGTTGGCGCCGAGGTTACACGTCTCGACGCCAAGCGCTCAGGCGCCACTGTAAGTCCCGCAGAAGCCGACGTGGCGTCCACATGGCACGAACCTCGACGCCATAATGGCTGGCGCCGAGGTCGACGCCATGAATCTTGGCGCCAAATTGTTATCCATAGATCTGGGTTTAAAATTAAATAAATTATAATTCATTTGAAACAAATACAATAATAGATGTAGAGCTCAACTCGTTAAGTGGATACTCTTTGAACTTTAGGTCTTGGGTTCACACCCCACCCAACCCAAATTTTTTGGTACATTTGTATATTTTTTATAAGCAAAAGAACTAGAACTGTGTAACAAATCTTTTTACTATATTTTTTTATTTTATAAGCAATCATAACAAAATATTATTATTCGTTAATATTTATGTTTAATTTGTTTTTAATTTAATATTTTCCTACACTTGTATATTTTTATAAGCACAAACTTTTTGGTACATTTGTATATTTTTTATAAGCAAAAGAACTAGAACTGTGTAACAAATCTTTTTACTATATTTTTTATTTTTATAAGCAATCATAACAAAATATTATTATTCCTTAATATTTATGTTTAATTTGTTTTTAATTTAATATTTTGCTACACTTGTATATTTTTATCAGCAAACGAACAAGAACCGTACAACAAATCTTTTACCTAATTTTTTATAAGCAACTATAACAAAAAAATATATATATATAGTTCATTTCTTATTATTTATGTTTAATTTGTTTTTATTTGTTGTTTCAAAATCAAATCAAATAACAGATTTTTTGTTACTTTGTAAAAAATACACAAAGGTAACAAAGAATATCATTCTTAGGGACTGAACCTGTGACCTCAGGTTCTAACGAGCACCAGACAACCAGCTGGACTTAAACAGATTGGTTTGAAATATTAGGAGACATATTAGTTATTTCTTTCAAATCGAGATCTATGGACAACAACTCGGCGCCAAGATCCATGGCGCCGAGGTTCGTGCCACGTGTGCGCCACGTTGGCTTCTATGAGACTTACTGTGGCGCCAGAGCGTCTGACGCTGAGACGTGTAACCTCGGCGCCAGCCACGATAGTGCCGAGCCAAGGGTTCATTTTCTGAAATCTTTCCGTCAGGGGTCTATTTGTGAGATTCTTTCAGAAAAAGGGCTAAATAGTAAAAAAGACGGTCTCAATGACAAGTTTTATCTCGCAGTTTTCAACATGTGAAACTTTGATATGAAACAAAACTCTCTTTCAATGTAAGTTTCATTGCATGGTTTCATACCTTATTTTAGCATTCATAGGTCACATATGTCTCAATCACATTTTAGTATCATTTTGTAATAAAACAAATTGAGTCCTCAATGTGAGTTTCACACAATTACCAACGTCTTGAAAACAACGTTGATAAGTTTCACCCCCATGAAACTTTCTCATTCTCTCTCCTTTTAGTTTCATACAAAAATTCTCTTTTTGCTGATGTGACACCCTAATAATAATAAATGTGCATGACACCCCATGAGATCTCAATTGAGACTGGTCAGCCCATACGCTGCAATACCAGGACATCATCTCACTTGGAAGCATGTACATGAGAGAGAGGGGCTGAGCCGTCAACTGCCTTCTCCGCCACGATAGCACCGGCTTAGCAGGAGGTTGTTTGAGAGGCTCATGGATAAGCGGAGAATCGACCTTCTTCAGTACTCGCTTGGTGAAGCTCAAGAGGCGCTGTGCGACAGAGCTATCGCTGACGTCGCCTGTGTGGTCGTCTCGAGACGGCATATTGAACATGTCACCAACCGTTCTCTTGGCCAAACAAAAATATATCTTTTAAAACAATGTAGGAAAAAACAATAAAATTTGAGTTCATGTTTAATTTTTCTCTAAAATTCCATCAGAATACACTAAACCGTTGGAATTTCAAAAAAAAAATTCTAGTGGGTACCAGAGTGATACCCACCATTACGACCAAACAGGCTCCTTGCCGATTATCTGATGTGGTGCTCAAATTTATTTATTTTTTCACTTTCACGTTGTGGAGGGACTAAAGAGAAAAAAGTCCTGTAAAATAGAATTAGCTCAGTTTAAGTGACAACTCCTACAAAGATCTTATGCCAAGCCATTGAATATCTAGTTGATTTTCTTGCTCAAGTTTTTCCACGTACAATGGTTAGCCCGAGCCTTATGTCCGACTCTGACCATCCACCGATGCTTGCGCCTGTAACCTGTTCCAATCTCAACCCGAAGTCACTGGTTCCCCCTCCCAACATTAGATGCAGGTACTGTCGGATACCCAGAAATAGGGTTTCAAATTACCAGACTCTACAAAAACAAAAACCACCATCAAGGGACTCCTTCACCTCGCCCAAACTAAGGTGGCGTCGCCCGTGACGTCATCTGCCCTCGGGGGCTCCTCCGCCTCGCCCGAGCCAAGGTGACGTCGCCCGTGACGTCATCAACCCTCGGGGGCTCCTCCGCCTCGCCCGAGCCAAGGTGGCGTCGCCCGTGACGTCATCAACCCTCGGGGGATCCTCCGCCTCGCCCGAACCAAGGTGGCATCGCCCGCGGCGCCGCCAACCCTCAGGGCTCTCCCGCCCCGTCCGAGCCCGGCAAACGTCATCCGTGACGACCCTCGCCCTCGGAGGTCTCATTGCCATACACAGCCTGAGGCGCTCTAACCCACATAGTCAAAAGGTCCACAGTACGCTCCGTCCTCAGGGATGAGGTTCAAGGCATGAGCCACCATGCCGACTCCTGTTCACCCTGTGGTACAGGGTCCTGTGCTGCCTAACCGACGACTTCCGTGCGTGATATTCACGTCATGTCTCCGACGGACACCCCAACAGGGATTAGGGCGTCATCAAGTCCTGTATGACGGAACACGGGGGTGCCTGGTCCTGTGCAACCAACCTCCGCCCATACTCGGAAAGGGGAACAACAGGTTTCCCGATCACAAGGCGTATGGCTACAGCTCGATAAGGATGAACAAGACTCGGACATGCGTCTACAAGTCGGGCCCACATCACTCCCCCTCTCTCTACTGTACTCCTCCATCTCTCCCTACGTATAAAGGGAGGGAATGAACCCCCAATCTCGCTCTCTCGACATTCCAACACTCATTCACACACACTCAAACTCGCACACACAGCGGAGCACTCACCAGAACCAAGAACCTCATACGCACGGGACTTGGGGACAACCTCCCCTCTCTCACCAAAGCTTGTAGCTCCCCCTATGAGCTCTCCGCGCTCGGTAATACAACCCCGCAACACACTGGACGTAGGGCGTTCGTGCCTGAACCAGTATAAACCTCCGTGTTCTCCGAGCGTAACCATCCGAACTCCGACACGCTTAGAAATTTACTCGTTGGCCGTCTAGACCCCGCCATTCTAGACACCGATAGTTGGCGCGCCAGGTAGGGGGACTTTGCGTGTCACCCGTATTTTCGAGTTTCGGATGGCTGATCGCCACGTTCGTTTCGCTCCGGGCACCATCATTCATTTCGATAGCCTGGATTTCCAGTGCCACAGGCAGGACGCCGACCTGGCTCTCCGTCGCCCTACGACATCTCCTGAGGTAGCCATGGACGCCATCGCCGCTTCCATGGTCCACCTTCATCTGTCTCCCTTCGGGGAACAAACCGCTCGCGGGGCGGCCGTCCCGTGGGCCAATTATCCTCAGTTCGAGCGCCAGCTCGACACGCTCACGGGACCCCGGCCGGCTCGGGAATCCCTACACAACTTTTGCTCCGCGTTCGCTAGCACGACGACACATCTCGCGGGAGGGCAGCCGCCCTCTTCCGGGTACAGCACGCCTGTACGCGAAACAAGAGCCTCGGTGCCCACGGCGCGAGGCGACCCGCGTTTCCCAGACCCTCGTCGGCCCAGCCTCGGGACGCCCGACGGCTCCGGACAGAGACCCAAGAGAGGACAACGATGACCGGTCTGCAGACACCTCCCTGGCGTCAATGCGACCCGTACGCCGAGCGGAAGGGCGGCCGACGTCACCTCCTGTTCCGGCAAGACAAAAGGCAGGCCGCGACGCAGCTACGCCGACGCAGTCGCACCGGCGGGTCGCGGGCTTCCTTTTCCTCCCCACGACGGTAGGGAGAGAGGCGACCACGACGACGCCCTCACCCAACCTTGTCTGCACCACAACGTTCCTATCATACATACCCTTCAGGAATGTGAAAAGATGGCCAGGCACCTCTCGATTACAAGAAACGAGAGCGGGGGTCGTAACAACTTTCCTCCCCCTGAAGGCAAAATGCCTCATGATCTTTGGCGGTTCGGGGACCGGACACCACAAGCTCCAGAAGGAGCAGGAGCGACGCGAGGTCTTCACGGTCGTCCCGACGGTCCCTGACTTCCTCGACTGGTCGGACACCGACATCACTTTTGGGCAAGGTGACCACCTGAAGCGCGTCCCCCATACGGGACGCTACCCACTCATCGTGGACCCGATCATAGGGGGCATACGCTTCACCAAGGTATTGATGGATGGGGCCAGTGACCTCAACATCATGTTTTACAACGCCTTCAAGGCCCTAAGGGTACCTCGGAGAAAGCTTCGCCTGGAGGGGGTTGCCTTCTATGGAATTGTACCCGACAAAACTTCCATACCCCTCGGGCAGGTCGACTTGCCCGTTACGTTCGGGGAACTGGACAACTTCCGGACTGAGCTCCTCACCTTCGAGGTCGCACACTACGATGCGTCCTGCCATGCAGTGTTGGGAAGGCCGTGCTACGCGAAGTTCATGGCCATCCCGAACTACACCTACCTCAAGCTCAAAATGCCAGGCCCTCAGGGAGTCATCACGGTCACCTCCGAGCTCGCGGAGGCGTACCAGTGCGATATGGACAGTTGCGAAAGAGCAATGGCCGCGGCTGTCTGCAGCAGCCGAGGCCGCAAGCAGCGAGGGGGTCGACTCTAAGGGCATGGGAAACTTTACCCCCCTAGAGGGGGTAAAAGAGATCCAACTCGACCCGTCCAAAACGAACGTCCGAGTGTTGCGCATCAGCGCCTCCCTAGATCCGGAACAAGAATTGGCGCTCGTAGATTTTCTCCGCACAAATGGCGATATGTTCGTTTAGAGTCCCGCGGATGTCCCGGGCATACCGAGAGATGTGGCCGAGCATGCCTTGAGGATTCAATCCGGGGCCCAGCCGGTGAAGCAACGCCTGCGCCGTTTCGATGAGGAAAGGCAGCGGGCCATCGGGGAGGAGCTTCACAAACTTCTGACGGCTGGATTCATCAAAGAGGTATTCCATCCCGAATGGTTATCTAATCCAGTGCTAGTTAAGAAGAAGAGCGGAAAATGGAGAATGTGCGTAGATTACACCAGCCTGAACAAGGCGTGCGGCAAGGACCCGTACCCTCTGCCGCGTATCGATCAAATCGTTGATTCCACCTCGGGGTGTGAAACACTTTCGTTCCTTGCGCATACTCCGGCTACCATCAAATCCAGATGAAGGAGTCCGACCAGCTCGCGACATCCTTCATCACGCCGTTCGGCTCTTTCTGCTACGTCACTATGCCATTCGGACTCAGGAATGCGGGGGCCACGTACCAGCGGTGCATGCGCTCAGTTTTTGGGAAACTCATCGGCACGACGGTTGAGGCATATGTGGACAACATCGTGGTGAAGTCCAAGCGGACAGAAACCATGGTCGCAGACCATGAGACAACGTTCGGGGCCATGAGGCTCAAACGCGTCAAGCTCAACCCCGAGAAGTGCGTATTTGGGGTTCCGCGTGGCATGCTTCTCGGCTTCATCGTCTCCGAGCGTGGCATCGAGGTCAACCCCGATAAAGTCTCCGTCATCGCCAGTATGGGAGCGATCCGCAATGTGAAGGGGGTGCAACGGGTCATGGGATGCCTTGCATCTTTGAGCCGTTTCATCTCGCGCCTTGGCAAACGAGGCCTCCCCCTTTACCGACTTCTTAAGAAGACCAAAAACTTCACCTGGACCTCCAAAGCGCAAGAGGCCCTCAACAAGCTCAAGGCGATCCTCACAAGCGCACCCATCCTCGTTCCGCCGACGCCGCGCGAGGACCTTCTCCTTTACATAGCCGCAACCACCCAGGTGGTGAGCTCTGTCATCGTCGTCGAAAGGGAGGAGGAGGGGCACACGCTGAAGGTCCAGCGGCCGGTGTACTTCATCAACGAGGTACTATCCGAGACCAAGACCAGGTACCCAAAGATCCATAAGCTCCTTTACGCGGTTCTCACCACGCGGAGAAAGCTGACCCACTATTTCGACGGCCACAACGTCACCGTTGTGTCTTCCTACCCCTCGGGGAGGTGGTACAAAGCCGCGAGGCTACAGGAAGGGTGGCGAAATGGGGATTAGAGCTCATGGGGGAGTTTATCTCTTATGCACCACGGACGACCATCAAATCCCAGGTCCTCGCGGATTTTGTCGTCGAGTGGACCGAGGTCCAGCTGCCACCGACGGTGGAGAACCAGGAGTTCTGGATCATGTATTTCGACGAATCACTGATGAAGACCGGAGCCGGCACCGGCCTGGTTTTCGTTTCCCCGCTCGGGGCCCAACTCAAGTACATGATTCGTATGTTCTTCCTGGCATCTAACAACGTCGCGGAATACGAGGCCCTGGTAAACGGGCTACACATAGCAACAGAGTTGGGCATCAAAAGAATCGACGTGCGAGGCGACTCCTAGCTCATAGTTGAACAAGTTATGAAGGAGGCAAACAACCACGACCCGAAGATGACAGCATACTGTCAGGCGGTCCGCCGCCTGGAAGAAAAATTTGACGGCCTGGAACTTAACCACATCGCCAGAAGGTACAACGAGGCGACTGACGAGCTTGCGAGGCTGGCTTCCAGCCGAGGTGCGGTCCCGCCTGGAGTCTTCGCTAGCGACCTTCACAAGTCGTCCGTCACCTGGCACGTGGAGCCTGAGGCCGAGGTCCCAGAGACTACCACGGCGGAGGTCATGGACGTCGAGGAGGTGCGCAACGCCGGGGATGACGCACCGGGGGGGCCGACGACAACCTTCCCCCGGACTGGAGGGTACCCATCTTGGATTGGTTGGTCCGGGAGTGCCTCTCCGACGACAGGAACGAAGCGCGCCGCATCGCACGATGCGCCAAGTCCTTTGTCATCATCGACCAAGAGCTCTACAGGCGCAACCCCACGGGAATCTTGCAGCGTTGCATCCCCACGGAGCAGGGGATGAGCCTGCTGGAGATATACACGCGGGGGACTGTGGGCACCACGCAGCCCCCCGTACGATCGTCGGGAAGGCTTTTTGCTAGGGTTTCTACTGGCCAATGGCCGTAGCGAACGCCATGGAGGTAGTAAGCGCCTGCGAAGGGTGCCAGTTCTACGCCAACAAGACTCATTTGCCCGCGCAGGCTCTGCAGACCATTCCCCTCACATGGCCTTTCGCGGTCTAGGGTTTGGACCTAGTGGGACCACTGGCCAGGGCGCCCGAGGGCTTCGACCACCTTCTTGTCGCCATCGACAAGTTGTCGAATTGGATCGAGGCACGCCCCCTCACCCGGATCAAGTGTGAACAGGCGGTCATGTTCTTCACGGGCATAATATATTGGTTCGGAGTGCCCAACACAATCATCACCGACAATGGCACCCAGTTCACAGGCAAGAAGTTCCTAGACTTCTACGACAGGAACAACATCCGGGTGGACTGGGCCGCCGTCGCGCACCCTCAAACGAATGGGCAGGTCGAGCGATCCAACGGGATGATCCTGCACGGCTTAAAACCAAGAATCTTCAGTCGGCTCAAGAAGTTCGAGGGTCGTTGGGTTGCAGAACTGCCAGCCGTTCTCTGGAGCCTCAGGACGACCCAGAGTAAAGCCACCGGCTGCTCCCCTTTCTTCATGCTCTACGGGGCGGAAGCCGTGCTCCCCACCGACTTGGAATACGGTTCCCCACGGGTTAGGGCTTACGACGAGGAGGGCAACCAAACCAACATGGAGGACGCCGTGGACCAGCTAGACGAAGCAAGGGATATCGCCCTCCTACACTCCGCAAAGTACCAGCAGGCCCTCCGAAGATACCACAACCGTCGCGTCCGCATGCGCGAGTTCAACATCGGCGACCTGGTGCTCCGGCTCAGGCAAGGCAACAAAGACAAGCATAAACTCACGCCACCCGGAAGCTACAAGATCGCCACTATGGGTCCCGACAGCCAAGTCTTCTCCAACGCCTGGAACATCGAAAAGCTACGTCGTTTTTATCCCTAAACGCCTCCCTCAAATCATATATGCCCGTATATACCTTCTTTCCTTTAGGAGAAGATTCAATACGCGTCACGGAGGTGACGTGCGGCTCGAACGCAAGGTAAGACGTGCACCCAGCTCGTGGTCGCGCGACTTGCTCGGGGGCTGGACAAAGGGGCCATCTTCTCCTTAGTTTTTCAATAAAACCTTACCTCGCCCCGTTTTTCTCCCCGCGCTCGATCGTTTTTGTTTGAATTTTGTCCCCACTCGCATGCGGGAACATCTTTTTTGACATTTGCAGGGACACTAGGCTCAACGCCACGCTTACTCCCAGGCGCAGGCGGGGCTCGGCCCGACCCCCGACACTGTTCACTCGACGCATCGAGGGATCGAACGAACGTGTATGCACCGACACCAACGGGGACGGCCTCCGAGTCCAGGTAAGACCAAGGGATAAGGGCTATAGACGCCTTGACGGCCCGCTACGGTCCAGAGATACGAAGGCCAACCCAGCGGGGTTCGAAACGTCCGTCTCAGGACAACAGAGCGAGGGGCGAATAGGAAATGGACACGCTAGCGGTCATCAGCCTAGCAATCGGATGCTAAGGTCATTTCCCGGTTTCGTATTTGAGTCCGTCTTTACAGATGATTGGTTCATGGTATTCCTACCGAAGGAAGGCAGCAGGCCCCTGGGACCCATCTAACGAACCCGACTACTATATGAAACCGATTTGGAGTGAGCCACGACATGAGCCACAAGTCGGAACCCCAATGAACGGGAACCGAGCACTCCACTCAGATTTTCCCATTATTACCTCAACGAGCACCCATGGTTCATCCGCCTCGAGGATAACATGACCCGACTCATACTCCCCCTTCTTGCGGAGAGAGGCGCAGGGAGCGCATGAAAAGACGGCACAGACTCGAGACGTTTTTTACATCGAGTAAAGACTCGGGGGCTGCCGCCGCACCCCTCCTACCAGTTCTAGCAACTGGATAACAGAGAGGGAAAAAGATGCGCCACGCCTCACACGTCGGAGGTCGACACAGGTAAAAACAACAAACGAACGTCACATTCGTATGCGCTAATCCTTGCGAAGGTTACATACATTTCAGGTGCTACAAAGGCCAGACCTAATCAAACACAAGATGGACTGAAGGGGGATCCCAACCGAGGGCCAAAGGAAAGCGAAACAGGGTAAGATTCGAACGCCCTGCCAACACAGGTAACGACCGCTCCGAAGGCTGCCTATCAGGCAAACGTCCAACGAGCCAAACTGCCCCTGCTTCGTCTCTCGGTGACGGAGGTGGCGGCTGCACCACCGTCATCCAAGACCTGCGAGGTCGACTGCGCCCCTAGAAAGACGCATGATGGGTTGGTCAAGCATTTTTCTGGGTCGCGCTTCGAATGCCAGGCCACGGAACGTCCGACGGCCCGACGACATTTCCCGCCCGAACGCGACCAGGCTCGCCAGCCCGCAGGTTCGCTGTCTCCCAGCAGTGGCGTCGCCACCAGCAGGCCCAAGGAACGTCTAGGTTAGAGGACTGAGCGGGCGGACCGCACAGTCTTTTCACTAGACGCATCCTCGCCCCCCCTGTAATGAGAGACGGTGAGGGAGCACGACCGTCTCGTGAGACGAGATGACGGGGAAGAACTGTGCATATTGCAGAGCTCCCCTGATATCTCCCGCCCCACGACACGAGACGTTGGCGCTCCCAACGCAGAACTTCCTCTGAATCCGGTTTTGCTCTCAAAAGGTTGTCCGCCAGGGGCGGCTCAGAGGGCTCTCCGATGGTACCTCGAAGGAAGAGCTTCGGGCAAGCCATGCTGTGAGGATGTGTGCTTCCCCACAGGCGGCCGCCCCTATTTATAGCCCGCTAGGGCACTCACGTGACAACCGGCCCATGAAGCTACAACCCCGCCGCCCAACCACATTGCACTGTCCGACGACACCCACTTTAAGGGGGCGCAGCCGTGCAGCGAGGCTATAAATGGCCAAGCAGACTGCGGACTCAGGGAACGCCGTTCAGAGTCTGGACCGTAGAGCGAGCAGTGCTCTGGCACCACTCCTTGAACGGGAAAGACACGACACGTCCGCTTTTGGGCTACAGGGAAAGGGGGCGTATTTAGACTCCGGAATCCGACAAACAAATCTTCGACTGGTCAATCGACCGTACAGGCCGAAAGACAGCACGACACAGAGCCGACTCGTCGTCTCAAGGTGCGTCAGCCCGAGGCCAACAGTGCCACCCGTGCCAGGGCTGGTGTGCGACCGGAAGTCTAGCCCTGACGCGCGGAGCAACTCTCTCTCTCTCCCTCCGCCTCGTGGAGGAAGCGAAGGGTCAAGCATTGTAGAAGTCTTCCGAATAAGTCCTTAGGAGGAAAAATCTCCCTCCTAAGGCCTCGGGGGCTACACCCGGCGGGTGCGCTCGCGCGCACCCACCGAAATACGCAGAATCGAACCAAACCACCATAAAACGCTCTCGGAAGCCTCCGTGTAGTACTCACTACATCGAAGGCTCGGGGGCTACTTTCGGATACCCAGAAATAGGGTACCCAAATTACCAGACTCTACAAAAACAAAAACCACCATCAAGGGGCTCCTTCGCCTCGCCCGAACCAAGGTGGCGTCGCCCGTGATGTCATCTGCCCTCGGGGGCTCCTCCGCCTCGCCCGAACCAAGGTGGCGTCGCCCGTGACGTCATCAAACCTCGGGGGCTCCTCCGCCTCGCCCGAGCCAAGGTGGCGTCGCCCGTGACGTCATAAACCCTCGGGGGCTCCTCCGCCTCGCCCGAGTCAAGGTGGCGTCGCCCGCGGCGCCGCCAACCCTCAGGGGCTCTTCCGCCTCGCCCGAGCCAAGGTGGCGTCGCCCGCGGCGCCGCCAACCCTCAGGGGCTCTCCCGCCCCGTCCGAGCCCGACAAACGTCATCCGTGACGACCCTCGCCCTCGGAGGTCTCATTGCCATACATAGCTTGGGGCGCCCTACCCCACATAGTCAAAAGGTCCATGGTACGCTCCATCCTCAGGGATGGGGTTCAAGGCATGAGCCACCATGCCAACTCCTGTTCACCCTACGGTACAGGGTCCTGTGCTGCCTAACCGACGACTTCCGCGCGTGATATCCACGCCATGTCTCCAACGGACACCCCAATAGGGATTAGGGCGTCATCAAGTCCTGTATGACGGAACACGGGGGTGTCTGGTCCTGTGCGACCAACCTCCGCCCATACCCGGAAAGGGGAACAACAGGTTTCCCGATCACAAGGCGTATGTCTACAGCTCGACAAGGACGAACAGGACTCGGACATGCATTTACTGGCGCAATCTTCCTCAGGAAGGAAGACAGGATGAAGACAAAGGCTTCCTTCGGCAGCAGCCCAAGCCGGCCCCACATCACTCCCCCTCTCTCTAATGTACTCCTCCATCTCTCCCTACGTATAAAGGGAGGGAATGGACCCCCAATCTCGCTCTCTCGACATTGCAACACTCATTCACATACATTCAAACTCGCACACGCGCGAGCACTCACCAGAACCAAGAACCTCATACGCACGAGACCTGGGGACAGCCTCCCCTCTCTCACCAAAGCTTGTAGCTCCCCCCCACGAGCTCTCCGCACTCGGTAATACAACCCCGCAACACACTGGACGTAGGGCGTTCGTGTCCGAACTAGTATAAACCTCCGTGTTCTCTGAGCATAATCATCCGAACTCCGACACGCTTAGAAATTTACTCGTTCGATAGGTACGTCGTTTGGTTTTTTTTAGAGGACGGTAGGTCGCTTGCTGATCCGTGCGAAAGTTTAGTTTGCTCACCGTGTGTTAAAGAAGGCCGAAATGACACATGAGTCTATCCTGAAAATTTAGCACTAAAGATTTAAATAGATGTTCTAAAAACATTGCTAAAACTATATCCAAAGACTACAAGATGTGCTAAAAATTTTAGCACCAAATGAGATCCTAAAATTTGACACTAAAGTTTAGCACATGTCAAATAGGTTGAAACACTCCCTTATCCTCGTGACAAGGCAAATGACATTTTCGAATCCTATCGTGGCCGCATACAACCGTTCATTTGACCCCTTCGGCCCTTCTTTGTTTGGACTTGCTGCTGCCACCTCACCTAATCATAGCGCCGGCATGGTTATAATTACTTAATGCCTACTGTAGGCATTTGACATTCAGTCCTAGAGAAAGTTTTCCGAGATTCGCCTGTCAGTGACTCAGTGGCATTAAAGGTGTCCCATCAACTAGCTATTTAGTTAGCTGAATAGGTAAAAAATAGGAGAAAAATAGTCACTAACGACAACAAGTAGTTGATCTATTTTACGTAATAAAAAAATCTAAGAGATAAACACGTAAGTTCAATAGTATTTAAAAAAGAAATATGTATAAAATAATTTTTATTTTTGTCTCTCACTGCTATATCACATAATTACATATAACTAACACCATTGCGAACAAGCTCGCAAAAGATCTTGGCATTGCACGAGTGTGCAACCATAGAGAGTTTGTGCGGCGGCGCCGGAATCGGAGTCGAGTGAGGATGCCCGCCACCGAAACCGGGGCTACAGCACGCGTGGAGTACGTGTGGCCTGGCCGGCCGGCCGGCCGGCCGTCCGTCTTGGAAATGTGGAAAGGTCCATCTCCACCGCTCAAGAATGGATGCCGCCGAAATCTTGACGCACCCGACGACCTATCTATGCGTGTGCCCTGGCCGGCCCTCTTGGACTTGGCCTGGTCTGAGTGACTTGACGTGCAGGGGTACCCGTCCAATCTCCAGACACCAGACCATACAACTAGGCGGCGATGCAAGTCGGATGTTGGAATCGCAACAGAAGCATGGGCCTTTTGCCCTTGAAACTCAGACGGGAACAGTGCTTCCGCCCGCCCAAAGCGTTAATTAAGCGTGGACCTCATCGATCTGCCTCACCAAACCGGACCGAACGATCCTCCCCACCGTACCGACTGCCGAACCGAACCCCCAAGGAAAGGAAGTGGAGCATTCAGCAGCGAACGAACGACACTGTACTGGCTGACGCGCGCGCGCGGTGTTGGTGTCCGCGTGGAAAAATAGTGCCCAGTTTGGTAAGGTTCGGCGAGCTGGCGAGAGTGACGCCGACGCCCGCCCTTGGCCACCGCGAGACCGGAGTGCGTGCAGTGCGGGTGCAGCGCAGCTGGGCCTGGGCGCAGGAAAACGATGTGGATCCAATTGAAGTAGGATGGTTGGCGCCTCGGCGGTGACCGACACCACACCGACCTCTGGTGGCGAGTTTGGTAGAGCCCGGCGGCGGATCTGCGTTGCATTGCATTGCATTGCATGTGGTGGACCGGACGGAGGACCCCCTCCTCTCCTGTCTCGCCCTCCCCACGGGCCACGGGCCACGGCCCGACGAGATCCATGAGATCTGGCTCGGGGCGGACCGGGGCATCATGCTCGGCTTTGGTTTCTTTTCTCCAGCGCTTGTGCACTTGTGCCGGCAGATTCCCACGTGCCCCTTCGACTTTTCCCGAACCCGATCTCTGCACCCTTTTGGCGCTCCGTTCGTCAGAAGATTCAGTTCAGAGCTGCAGTGAACAAACAGATGGAGAGCTTTTGTTTTATCTCCGCTTCTAGCAATAAGCATTGGAAGCCCAGCCGATCCAAATATCCAACACTACTACTAGATGACCACCGAGCAACGGCATGCAGTTGCAGGGATCAATGGCATATCGCACGATCGATAGCCGTGTATTATATGGTTAAGCAAGCGTTGTCTGTCTCTGGTGGTGAGTGGTAACTAAAGGCCCGATCGAGGGAGGGTATGTAACGTGCGCGCGCAGGAGGGAAATCGTTGACAGCAGCTGAGCACCAAGATGGAGCTTTTGCTAATAAGTGTGGTCGATCGAGCCACCGGCTAGCTTATGTGTGGATGGCTCGACCACCGGCTTTACTTTGTTAAATGTACCTAAGCAGCTGAGCTCTTTTACTTATAAATTTCGCCGTGACGAGGACAGTGTACCACCCCCAGAACCTCCTGCTGATGCTGATGCAGCGCTCAAGTCATCCCCTTTCTTCTTATTACGCCGTGTAGTGTGGGTAACAAGTGATCGATGGCGCATCGTCAGTGAGTCTTAGTTTCTAGTGGTGTAGAGTAGTACTGTAGCCAGCTTGTTTGGATCAAAAACATTTAGACGTAAAGCACTGTGACACTTTCGTTTGTATGTGGTAATTATTGTCCAATCATAAAATAACTAGGCTCAAAAGATTCGTCTCGTAAATTACATATTAAATTATGTACTTTGTTATATTTTTTTTTATCTATATTTAATAATTTATGCATGCGTTTAAAGATTCGATATGATAAGGAATCTTATAAAGTTTTAGAATTTTGAAGAGAAGAGGCAAAGAGGCGGTGGTCTTCCTTCAGCCTTTCTTCAGTCGTCTTCTCTGATGCCGGCGTGGCGGGCGGTGGGGGCTGGGGAGGTGCTCGGCGACTGTTGAGTGTTTTTTTTTTTTTGAAGCATCGACTGTTGAGTGTTGACTGGCAAGAGCATGCCCAAACCTCAGCCCACGATCGGTGTTCTCGTTCGGCTGGCAGCAAACTTATGGCCCAACAACTGTGACGGAATGTTTGCGGCAGCCCAGGAGACGCATGAGCCACGCCGGCAGGGCAAGCATATGGGCTAATCCGGTAGCTCGTGCTTGCTACTCTGGGCTCAGGAGGTTTCCGTCCGCGGCAGGTGTGTTAGGGCCGGCTCAGTTGGTGGCCTGATGGTTCGTGGTAAGAAAAAGCAAGCTCTTACTGGAGATTCTGGGCTTCCTTCCACCGCCGCAACGAGATACGGGCTTCCAAACAGGGAAATGCAGATTTTCTTTTCTCTTAGGCCTCTTTGAAATGCAGACACTAATTTCGATAAAATTTTATAAATTACTTTTGCGTTTTGAAGGGGCCTTAACTTTCTTGATTATTCGTATATACCATCTATAAGACTGGAATATGGTCTTGTTTGGACTTTTCAAACCATTTATCTTTTTTTATATCTTTGGCAGTTTTAGATAGCACTTTTGTCCAAAGTAGTGCCACGTCAACGGCAAGGGGATGAATCGGATTATATAGTTGAAACAAACGAATTAGACAATAAATCAAAATTTAAAAAACTATACAAATATTTTTCTGTATAAATTATGCAATTACAAATCCTAAATTCTATTTGATTGTAATTTTTTGTTGTTACCATAGAAAAAAAAAATGAAGTCAGTTTTAGATTTTCTTTAAAACCTAATGGCAAACTATTGGTTGTCCCCTAGAATTCCTTGTATTTTAGTACAGTTTTTGAATTTGGGATATGATCGAGCACCATTGTTTCTGCCCCCTAGAATTCCGAGGGAGTATTATTGTTTCTGCCCCACTATAGGGGGCTGGGGTGATTTGTAAGATGATCAAAGTGATCATATGCAAATGAATATCTTCCATAGAAGGTTTTGTCGTTTTCCCTTCTATTTGGCTAACCCATGCCCATAGATGCCAACCAATGGAATGGGAAACGATGTAGTTCTCCCCATTCCAGAAACCACATCCATATCATTCTCGATTTTGAGGATTTATTTGGAATATACAAAATTTACGGGGATTATAACAAAAAATTCAAGAAAAAACTGAAAAAATAGAAATAGAAAACGTAAAGTTTTGCGCTTTAGTAAAGGTCTTCAATGTGACCCACAGTAGTTGCTGTGGCCCACAGTAGTTGCTGTGGAGACACTCAGGAGTCAGGACCTGTTGCTGAGCGCTTTGGGCCACCAGCCCACCACGCTTTTCATGTGTTTGGCACTTTGCTACCGCTGCTACTCCTATTCCTATTGCTCACATCACATCCTGATGTTGATGCTGCTGAGTGCCGACACAATTCACAGTGTGCTGTGGGCTGTGGTACGACGCCTGATTGCGAACCAAGAGGATAATAATAATCTAGTAAGCTACAAGAGGCCATTAGGGGCGTACTGTACGTGAATCTCGTGATATGTTTTGTCAGCACACGATCAATGCATCGTACGTCTTGACTACGCATGCACAGTGCACTGGATTTGGTCATTTGGGCTGCCCGGCCGGGCACGTACACCTATACTAATAAACAAGCATATCTGCTCTGATTCGCCGTCCTAGCTCTCGACACGTATGTGACGTATACCAATTTAATCAGTGTCGGTGTGGATACCCTGTGGGCTGCGGCCGTGGAAACTTAACACTCCCACTCATGACTCATACAGGGCAGGGTGGTGGAAACCGGAAAGAATTGCTCGTGACCGTGATGGCGTGCGTTTTTTTATTTTTGACGGAGAGCACCTTTTTCTTACCTCTATTTCTTTTCGATAAAAGATATTCAATATCCGGTCTCCGAAGATGTACACAGCCAATTGTTATAAAAAAAGATAGAAAAAATAAAAGAGAGAAAAGTCATAATCTTATACATAGACCATGACAATACAGGAAACGATAAATGCTTCCACCCTCTGTTTGAACGAGAGGACGTCCTTGACTTGCTCTTGGCGCCGCAGCTGAGTCCCAAATGCCGTAGTGCAGGGCATGGCTAGGAGCAGTTATGCTTGTGTTGATGCCTTCAAGAAGGTAAATGACGTCCGCAGACGCCATCATCAATGAAAGAAAGAGGGGATTACAACGGCACCTCCAAAGGGGAAGATGATGTTGATTGTGTCATCACCGCCGGCCCAACACCGCGAGACAGAGTTTTCACCCGTATTCCAAGAACCTTCACAGGCACATCCAACCGAACCTGCATACGACTAGATGCTGGAGATGATCGGCAGTGTCTTCACAAGATGCAGTGTGGCAGCAGAAAAATAGAGGGCGACGGTGTCCTTTGATGTGAATGTCGGAGCCGATTCACGGGCCGCCTGGGAGCGACGTGGTCCGTGGGAGGGCGGGTTGGACGGCTTGCCGAGATGGTCGGTGCCAACACTGACATCCCCATCCGGTGCCCGGGAGTCCAAATCGACCCCCAAGCCACACCAGGGAAAATATCCCCGACCCGAGGCAACGCCCGCTCGAGTCCACATCGCCGGAGCACCACCCGCTCTGAGAAGGGGGCAGCAGCCGGCGGATCCAGGCCTGCGATACCCAGATCGGTCCGCCGCCGCTAGACCCCTTCACCGGTGCGGTTACACCGGCCGCCGAGTCCGTCCATCCACCAAACGGTGGGGAGAACGGTGCCGCCGTCCGCGTCACCGATGTTACTGTACTCCCTCCGTATCATAATTAGATGACGTTTTGGACAGCGACACGGTCACCCAAACACAACTTTGACCTCTTGTTTTTTATAAAAATATTTATTGAATAATGATATATGTATACTTTTATGAAAGTATTTTTAAAGATAAATCTATTCATATAATTTTCACATTTGGAATCTCAACAATTTAAAAGTTATTGATCATTTATATTTCCAATGTTTGACTTAAAGTTTGTCCAAAACGTCATCTAATTATGATACGGAGGGAGTAGTTTAACTTTAAACTTCTGAAAAGACCTAATTGGCCTAGAGCGGGGGGGGGGGGGGGGGGGAGAATAAGCCTATTAAAATTCAACTCGGCACTTGCTGTCAGTCACAGGCCAGCACTGCCGGGCTTAGGGCCGGCACTGCTGGGCTAAGAGCAGCAATGCTGTCACCTGAACAGATTTCAACATAATTCAAAAAGTAAAGACTGAATGTAAATTGTGGTTGAATCAAAACCTTCCTAGAGGTGTAGGAAACCTCTAGCACCACTTGAAAGTGGTAGCAACACACCCTTGGAGTAGATCGGGTCCAAACCCTAGAAATCACCTTGCACATAATATATAACAAAGTAAAGTAACAAGCACATGGTGACACAAGGATTTATCCCGTGGTTCAGCTCGCCACCAAGGCTTGCCTACGTCCACGTTGTTGAGGTGTGCCACACAAGGCTCAAGCGCGCCACACAAGGCTAACTCTTTCCTCGGTCTCAAGTCAAGAGAATGAACTCTTGAGATGAGGGGCAATGTATTAGCAATATGGTGGTGTTACAAACCTCCCTTGGCTGCCACACAAGTTGGCAAGCTCAAGGGCGACGCCTAGCCGGCTAGGAGCAAAGCTCCAAGAGTAACAAACTCAAACCACCGGCCACCACGCAAACCAAATGCTTGTTGGAGTGAAGATCCGAGGGAGAAGCTTCTTCTCAAAGCTTGGAGGCTCAATCTCTCAAGAATGATTGGAATCAAAGTGGGAGAGAGGGAAAGATAACCAAGGGAGAAGGGAGAGCAAGAAAGAGCTTCTCTATTCTGTTTTTGCGAAGTCTGAGAATTGGAATGGTAAAACTAGCCATTAGGGGGAAGTGAGGAGGTGTTTAAGTACCTTTCACTGCCAACGGGCAGAACAAGTCGCGGTAGTACGGGCCTATAGCCCGACACTGTCGGCCTGCCCGGCACTGTCGGCCAAAGAGCCCGGCACTGTCGGCCAAAGAGCCCGGCACTGCCGGCCTGGGCAGAACAGCAAAGGAATGATCTTCAATAGCTGGCTGATTTGCCCACTTTGTATGCGGAGGTGTGAAGTATATAGATAGATATTGCATTTGGTTCACTTGTTAGCATGCGTGTTGAGTCCCTCTTAATAATACGGCATACCTAACTCAATTTCAAAGTACAAAAGAATTTAAACTCCTTTGAGCTTGTTGCCATGCACTTTTGTAATTGGAGGGGTCCGCCAACCTATTCATCAACCTCCTTAAGTTTAACCTGCTTGTCATACTTGTAAAGTCTCATTAGTTCTCTAATTGCGTTGTCATGTCACTAAAACCCACTTAAGGCTTGATTGCACTTTCAATCTCCCCCTTTTTGGTGATTGATGACAACACACTTAGAGCTTACAAAGGTGAAGTATAATCTGAGACAATGCAAGACATGGGTGTAGGAGCTCCCCCTAAATGTGTGAATGAGAATTTGAATTTCCAAATTTGGCATGAAAAACCAAAATTCACACATTGGAGTGAAATAGGGCTCCCCCTATATCCATGGCTGCTGTGGGGTGCTGAAAAGGTGTCACAAGAATATACGTGATGCATATGAACCTATCTCAACAAGAATCAGAGGGGCTGCTGTTGAGCAGTCCGGCACTGCCGGCCTAGCTGCAACCAGCAACCCTACGGAAGCTCAAGCACGGCCACACAGCGAGATATAAATAAAACTTAAATATACACTAAGACAAGAATGATATATATGAGAGAGTACATGTCCACAAATGACACAAATAAAGTACTTAAGTGACAATATTACAATAAAGTAGTTTTGCATGTTGCTCTCTCATCTCACAAAAAAAACTGAAAAACTAAGATAACTAGCAGCAGCTGCTCCTCTGCTCCTCCATGATCATCGAAGATTTGTTGTACCCCCTTCACTTAGTAATTCTCCCCCTTTGTCAACAAGTCACCAAAAAGAGAAAAGAACAAAGAAGAAGAGAATACAAGCTAGTCATCCTCATCCATGTCGTCCTCATCATCATCATCTTCATCTTCATCTTCTTCATCATCATCATCTGGAGCTAAAGAGAAGTGAATACCAGGAGCTGAGGCCCTCTTGCTCAACCTCCTAGTCTGGGGCTGTTGGATCTCTTCCTCCTCCTCATCATCCTCATTATCAGAATCATCACCAACGTAAGTAGACTCCTCACTGAGCTGTGGTGGTGGTGTAGGAGGGGAAATCTGACTGAGGCACTGCTCCTGTCTAAGCTGTCTGATCTCAAGCCTAGTCTGGTAAGCATGGTCATTGGTATAGCAGATGCCAACAAAGATCTTCTTTAACAACCTACCAAGCTTACCCTTCTTTCTGCCTCTGCTAGCTGCTCTGGAAGACTCAGGATGATCTGCTGCTGTCCTAGTACTGTCTCTGGGAGGAGTATTCACCTCCTGAACTACAGAAGAGTGAATGGCCTTCTCTGCCCTGAAAGGCTCATGAGCTGTATCCTTGTTGTAGATCCGGCCAGTCACCATCTCAATGATGAACATCAGATAGGGGGCATAAGGAAGCCCCTTTCTGGCATCCTCTGCTGCAATGCATATCTCATCCCACAGAAATCGAGCCACTGAGAATGGTGGTGCTCCACCTCTCATTCTCCTAAGCATATTCTTGGATGTAGCATAGAGATTTGAAGCAGATCCCACCTTGGGATAGAGAGTGGTCCTGAAGAGGTTATTCAAGATATAATACTTACTCCTCAAACCCTTAACAAGACCGTCTGCATACTGAGGCTCAATATAGAGCTATGAGATCTTCTCATTGGTCAAGCCTCTCTCATCATGAATATTCATGCACTCCCTGTCATCCTTTCCAAAGCCTAGGAGACGGGCAAAAGTCACATAGTCAATTCTGTAATGCAGGCCCTCTGTCATCCAGTGCATCACCATGTTCTCCCTGTCCAAAAAGTAGGTGGAGTAGAACTGGTGAATGATCTCTGTATTCCACCCATTCTGGAATCCCATCCAGTGATATATGCCAAGCTGCCTGCACTAGTCAATGACTCTGTCAAACACAGGATCCCTCTTGAGCTCCAAGTGCTCCCAATCAACATATTTCATCTTTATGATCTTGGGTTTATCAGCTTGAAGGACTGTGGTGTAATAGTCAGAATGAAAAACATTCCAAAACCTGTAATCCACACTCATGTCCTTTGACACATCATAGGGATTTAAGGCCCTCTGCTCCTGGACTGTCCTCCACTGATTTTTATAGTTTACTCTGACTCTGCCAGGAGTGTCCTGAGGGTCTCTGACTAGCACCTCCTCAGGATGTTCCACAAGGTGAAAAGCATTGAAAAGACCCAAGTATGGAGGTGTCTTTGGGCACACATCATCTCTGATTGTTCTCCCCGCCCTTTGCAAAGCCTCCTCTTGAGCTATCCTCTGCCTGAGATTTAACCCATCATCAGCCAAGGGAGTACGAGCCTTGGTCCTTGACCTCTTTCCTCTTCCATGAATCGATCCATCAGCGTCCATCTATGTATTTAAAAGGAGAAAAGGTTAAGTTGCTGCACTTAGACAGTGATAAGAAACTCTATTGGAGAGATTGAACCAAAATCTAGGGTCAATAGACGGTTGTAGGAGCAACTGCACAAGTGCTGTCACCAGGGGCCCGGCACTGTCGGCCTCTGGGCCGGCACTGCCGGCCTGGTGCAGACAACACCATGGCATGCTCCATCAATCCTCCATTGAAACTAGGTTTTGATCAAATCTAACTACTGGAGGTACATCACCATATATAATGCAACTACTAACAACCTAAATCTCATCTCAAAAACCGTGCATTGCATAGATCGAACCAACCTAGGGTTTCATATTATTACCTTTGAAAAAGAGGGAAGGAGACGAAGAAGGTCGGGCTTGAACGAAGCTTGACGCAGGGAGGAAGATCCTCCACACCTCCTCCAATGGCAGCACCTCCAAAGGGGCAGCACTGCCGGGGGGAAGAGAGGGACATCCGGACTCCCTAGGTCTCCTTAGGGTTGAGAGAGGAGAGGGAAAGGTGTTCTGTTGGAAGGGTATGATCTGGGATGGAGTCCCCTCAGGTTGGAGTGAGAAGATAAAGCAAAACCCGAGGGCTAGGACTTGGGCCCAACAGGCTCGAGTCCTTTAAGTCCCGGCACTACCGGCCTTAGCCCGGGACTGCCGGACACCTCGACACTGTTGGCCTGGGGCCGGCACTGCTGGCCTGGCCGGTGGCTGCTCAACATACACCAACTCTTGGATAGGGCCGTTGAGAAATTCACTCTTGACATCCATTTGTTGAAGCTTGAAGTCATGATGGGCAGCATAGGCCAAAAGCATTCGAATTGCTTCAAGCCTAGCTACCGGTGCATATGTCTCTTCAAAGTCTAGGCCCTCTACTTGAGTGAAACCTTGAGCCACCAATCTTGCCTTGTTCCTTGTCACCACGCCTTGCTCATCTTGCTTGTTGCAGAAGACCCATTTGGTTCCAATCACATTGGTATTTGGTCTTTCCACAAGTGACCAAACCTTGTTCCTTTCAAAACTATTTAGCTCTTCTTACATAGCCATCACCCAATCCGGATCATCTAGAGCTTGCTCAACCTTGAGGGGTTCCAAAGATGAGACAAAAGAGTAAAATTGACAAAAATTTGTCAAATGTGAACGAGTAGTTACCCCCCTTCGGAGACTCCCAAGTATATTGTCTACGGGATGATCCTTTTGAATTGTTTGCCTTAATCTTGGGTGTTCTATGACTTCTTGTTGGTTAGCTTGGTCATTATACTCATGCTCTTCAAATATTGGTTGTAGGTGTTGACACAAAAAGCGTCAGATCTGTGAACACCTCGGGCTATTACCCAAAGCTCGGTATTCCGGAGGCGTGCCAGTCGATTTGACCAATCAATCGACAAGGATGATAACTAGAACAAACTGAACGAGACGACAGCGATGCGCCCAGACGTCAAGGCTCAGATTGATCAAGGATAACTAGAGCAGAGCTGAACGAGGCAAACAACGATGCGCCCGGATTGCCAAAGCTCAGAGGTACTCCCACGCGGAACTAGCAAGGATTTGACGGAGATCAGGATGATGCAGCCCATCGAAAACTTGAAGAACTCGTTGATAGCTATAACTAATGCATAAAAAGGGTAAATTGCGATAAAAAAGGTAGAATAAGATAAAATTGGTTTGTTTTTGAATTGGATTGTCTATTTTTTCCATGGCCCTCAGGCACATATTTATACTCCCGCATGGAGAGTTGTACAAAGACACGACACATATCCTTTCTAAAAAAAACTCCTACTTCTAAGGAAACTGACTCGCGCAGGAGCCGGATAACAATATTTATTTCCTAAACAAACACACCTATTTTAAAGGAAAATAAACGACCCATGCAAGAGTCGGACTCAAACTACTATAATAATACTGGCACAAGACACCAGTTTCCTTATACTTCTTTTTGATGGAAACTTTCCATCGGCAGACCCTTCAATCCGCACCTTCCTTATTTGGCCACTTGCAATCCTTTACTGCCGCTAAGTGCTAAGTCACGCCCATCGGCATCGGCAACGTTTTCCCGATCGGCAATCGGCAGCATTTCTTCATCGGCAATCGGCAACCACCCTCTATCAGCAATCAGCAATGAGCCCTTATCGGCAATCGGCAACCATCTTCCATCGGCAACCATCCTCCATCGGTAATCGGCAAGCCATTGGCAATGACTTTTCATCGGCAATCAGTTTCAGTAAGACTTCGCCAATCAATTTATCGGAAAAGCTCATCAGCTTCCATCGGCAATACACTTGGTCTTCCCGCAACACTCTCCCATCGGCAACATCGGCTCAAAAATTCTCCCGATGCCGATGGAGAACGGCGACTGACCAGTCAAGCCTCAGCCCATTTGACACGTGTCGAAAAACGGTGGCAACACATGCCCCCCAATTTCGGAGCGTATAACTTACGTGCCGAAATTCTCTCCACTGTAGCCGTTGCTGTAGCCGTTGCTGTAGCCGTTACCCCCGAGATAAATGTACAGTTTCCTCAATCCCCGCGTGTGGAACTGCAATTTAATAATAAAATCCCTCGATTGTAGTACAAATAGTTGCAAACCACCTCGATCACCGCGCGTATCTACCGCGGGTCTCTCCACATTCCTGCACAGTGTGGAACAGAACCCCAAAATGCCCCTGAGCAGGCTTATAAAAGTTACCGGGGTCCACACTACTTTTCACCTTGAGTCCACTTTCACTTTCACCTTCCTGTCGTCGTCTTCAACCTCCAGCCGCTCCGAAGAACACGAACTCGAGCGGCAGTACTCTCCCGCAATCCAAGGACGAACTGCAAGCACTCCCTCGACTCCGATGGAAATCCAAGTTGACATCCCCAAGGTGAGACCTATTTCCTTCCCAATCCAACCTTCTGCTGGTACTTTTCTCGCACAAATCTGGATTTATCCCCGTTCCTTTTTTTGATTTTTTCCTCTTCTTTCTTTCAAACTCTAGGAGCTGTACAACAAAGTAGTGATTCCACTTACTGGTTCCACCTTTAGCTGTTTAGGCCCCATGGGCAATCCGGATCCCAGCTACATAATCAACGCAGAAACCAACCGAATCCCCTTCAGATCTGAATGTTTCGGTTTAGGACTGTGGAAGGATGTTTTCCGATCATGGCCCAAGCCCACTAAGGGGTGGAAAAATTGGTATCTCAGGGTTTCCAGGGCGCAACAAGTTTACTGGCAAGAGCGCAGCTTGGACCAATGTATCAGGCTTTCCATTGCCGATATAGAGAAGAACGGGAACATGTTGATAGCTGCTTCTTACTTTTGGTCAGACACCTTGAATGCTTTCTTATTCCGACATGGACCAGCCACCCCCACTCTTGCCGATATCCACATGCTGACCGGCCTAGACATCTCCTCTGCCGACACCTTCTCCTTATTCAATAGGAAAGCTGAGCATAGAGTAAACACTCGGAACATCGGCGGTTGGACGGGTTACATTCAGGAATACCAGAAAACGGGATCGGTAAACCAGAGAGAGCATGCTACCTTCCTAAACATGTGGCTGGATAAATTCATCTTTTGTGGTAGGGCAGTTGGACCTACGACCATGTATCTTCCAGCAGCTGAGCTGCTTGCCGATGGGACAAGACTTCCCCTGGGCAGATATCTTCTAGGATCGGTATATCGTCTTCTCCATCAAGTATCCCAGAAGTTACTGCTAGGTGAGCACATCGGCAACCTTGGAGGCCCCTGGTGGTTCGTCAACATGTGGCTGAATGCACATATGCAGAAAGTACTTCAGCTTGACTTGTTCGCCCAACGTTTCCCGAGAGACATACCAGAAGACCACCAATGTGGGGAGGATGAATCGGCAACTCGCCCTCCACTCAACTTTTCAGAGGCCACTATAGTACTGCCAGGGACCAATGCCGATGCGGAACAATTCGGTCTATTTTTTCAGAAGTTTTACAATGGAATTCCTGCCACAGAACGGCTCTGGTGGCCATATGCCGATGAAGACAGCCAGTTCCCACTATTGTTTAACCTTACCGATGGGAATGTACCTGAAAACCAGATAATCATGAAGGCCAGCATCACTCCTCGAGCTATCCCAGTGAACATTTTTGGATCGGGAAAGAATGCCCCTCCATCATTTGAGTTTTACTACCCATCGGTAGCGGCAAGACAACTGGCGTTCGGCCAACTGCCGATCAAGCTTTGTTACTCCAAGGTAGTGAAGCCCAGGCAGACATTCTCCAGTGCTCTGGACTGGAACAAGGTTGTCAACCTTCCTGCCGATGCCGATGTATCAGATCTTGACTTGTCCTCCTGGTCACCAACCTCCTTTATTACAAACGAGTACAAGTCTTGGTGGCAAGAATGGAGGTGTCAACTGTTCGCCAAATCGTCGCACTACTATCGGCACATGATCGATGCCGATCATATCATCCCCGACGACGCAGTAAGTCCTCATTCCGATGCATTCCTCACTTTTACCTTCGCCATCGGTATTTAACCTTCTTGCGTTTGACAGGTTGATGACCCGACTCCTTCGATGAGCAAGAGCGGCAAGCCCTTCAAGCTTCGAATGATGAGTCCTGTATCACTCATCGGTAATAAAGCTCCCTTGTTAGCTGCCTTCATCCCTCGACAGGTAACCACACCGACACCTGCAAAAGCCAAGGCTACATCGGCCGCTGCTGCTGCTCTGACGCGGGTGTTTGCAGTAAACTCATCTTCACTCATACCGATTATATACTGTTTAATCGGCAACATTTACTTCGTATAACTTGCATTGAATATTTTCAGGCTATGAGGTCATCGGCAACTGCCCCAAGCAAACAAGCACCTCCAAGTTCGGCTGCCGATGCCCCCAGTCCTCGTCGAAATGGGCTGGATCTTCTTCCGCTGCCGCGCCAAGGAAGAAGAGGCGTTTGAGGCTGGCTAGCCCATCTTCGTCATCGGCACAAATCGCACCACCAACTATCGGCGCATCATCGGCAGAAACTCCAACGGCTCCTATCCTAGATCAACCGATGAACGACGTCTTCGGTCAGGAGGCAGTTCCATCCGCTGCAGCGGCAGAGGTGGAATCGGCATCGGCACCATCGGCCGAAGCTCCCAACGAAGAAACCCCCATAATGGCGGCGGAGGTGGCATCGGCATCGGTACCATCAGCCGATGTCCCTGATGAGGCGGCTGTACCTACAGTAGCCGAAGCAACAGTATCAGCGCCGTCAGCCGAAGCTACTGACAAGACAACTCCCGTCGTAGCAGCAAAGGCAATATCAGCATCGATACCAACCGAAGACCCCGATGAAAGAGCTGCATCACCGCCACCACCAAGTATCATACCGGAAGCAACGCCAGCGTCAATACTATCATCACCGACGGCGTCGACTGCTCCTCTAGCAGAAGCCCAGTCATCGGCAACTGCTACCGATGTTCAAGACGAGGCTGGGCCGTCTAATATGCCAAGTCCTGGGCAAGAAATCCGTTTCAAGATGGTAAGTCAATCACTTGAAAATTCTAGTATAATCTTTCGATCGGCATATTTTAATCCCTCTGTATTCAGGCCCAAGATTCTCCAGATAGTCTTTTCTCCTTCAGCCTCAATCCGCAGGACGAAGATAGACGCCAAGACCCCCTCCAAGCAGACAACCTATTTTCCTTCTCGGTTGACATACCCAATGACGAGGAGGAAGAGAGCTCTGTCACAACTCTATCGGCAGAGATCAAGACCAAGCTTGAGGCACTGCTTTCCTTGCTGCTACAAGACACATCCCAGCTCATTCAAGACTCATCGGCAACAAGGATTGCTTTCAAAGACATTCAAAGTCATCTCCCTGCCGATATGGCAGAAACCCTTCTCCAGGCAACCTTCCTCGACATCAAGCAAATTCAATACCAGCGGCTTTCCCGTCGCATTGCCGATAGGGCCGCTCAATCTAAGAGCGAGGAAGAGAAGCTTAAGTTCAAGAGTATTGCCGATGAAAAGCACAATGGCATCGGCCAGGCAGAAGCCTCCATCAACGGCCTCAATCAAGAAATCACTCGGCTATCGGCCAAAAAGAAGACCTGTTGGCCGAGTTACAAAAGGTTGAAGAGGACCTGACCGCAGCCAACCAGCAGAGAACCCAATTATCCGATGCCATCAGGGTTCTGCGGCAAGAGAGGGACCAGAACGCCCGACAAGCCATCTCGTGGAAGAAAAAGATCAAGCCGGTCGAGGGCTCTGCCGATGCCGACGCCAAGGAGATGAACGAGATAGAACAGATCCGCCTGCGTGCGATATCGGTCATTCACTCCTTGCTGTAATTTATTTATCGTATCGGCGAAAATGTAACTCCGATACTTAATTCTGGGCCTTGTAATATAACGTTTACACATTTTTACCGATGTATTATAATTTTCCCTTTCTTCGGCATCCGAACGAGCACGTCATATGTCAACTCCTTCGAGAGTTTCTAGACTGTATGCTTTGCTGGAGGCAGACTGTCTTATCCGATAAGAACTTGATTAGGAAACCACTCCCAGGCCTAGAATTCAATCCTGATCGGTAAAATCAATCTTCACGCCAGAGTACCATCGGTAAACTCGTTCACCCAGTCATCGACAATCATCACCGATACCATAACTCATCAAGTCGGCTAAAATCCTGAGTAATCCCAACTTATTAACAGACCCTGGTATTTAGCCCGACTGTAACAATAACCGGCATGAGGCTCCATACTTCCATCGGATCAGAATTAGAACAATGCTGACAGACTCACCAAAGAGTACGAGGAGTAACTCCCAGAATGCGTGTACCGCACACTTAGTCGCAAGCGCGGTAGAATCATTCTTACAACCATCTTCTGGCAGTTAATGGACCTATCGGCAGTACGGCGTCCCATACACAAACCATCGGTAGGTGTCCCCAAGTATAATAATTGAAATCGCCAGTTTGCCGATTACGGCCTTCAAGCCAACAGGTCCAAGATTGACCTCGATTAGACCATTGGCAAAATATTGCTGTCTGCCGATGGATCTCCATCCTTGCGCTTTGGCCTCCACTGCTTCTCCCTTGAGAGTTCTGCATCATCGTACAGGTTATTGCGGCGTTGGCGCTGAATTCTTCTTTTCTGGGTTTTTGTTAAACCCTTAGGGCACCACTTAGGGAGTTTGGTTTTCCAGACAGGCTGGTGCTGCCTTTCATTACTTACATCGGTATTTCTTCCGATGTTTGAATTTCTGGAGAGCACTTCTTCATCGGGTGTTTTTGTCCTGGTCTGCTCCTTGCTCTCCCCTTGATCAACCTGCCCGCCAAGCCTGCTATGGGCATTAAGCTTGCCCCCCAGTTGGTCATGTACCGATCTCCTCTCTCTGAGCGGCTTGGCGCACCTAGATGCCCGATCATCCAAACAAGGCTTACCTGACTAATCGGCAGTGTGATACCCGTTGCATTCAGGACAGTCATCGGCAGTGGGTAGCTTAATGCCTTCTTCCCAACAGTGAGTGAAGAAGGGACACCTCCAATGATTTTTCCGATGAAGCCACTCCCAATGTTCTTTTTCTTGCTGCCGATATTGTCCATCTCGTGATTGCCGATAGTCCCGCCTTGGTAGCTTGTGCGTGATTACTATGCCAGGAGCCCTGCTGACACAGGCACCTTTACCGGCAATTCTCTTGCCTTTCCTGTCATCGGCAAACGTTCCGACGTCACGCTCAGCCACTTGATGATCAGGATCTACCGATGCACTCTTTCTAGCAGCGTCCAATGTCAGCACCTTAGTTTTTCCACCGGCTTCCACCATATTATTTGGAAACGGGCGCTGATCAATTTCCATCGGTTCTTGGACTTTAGGATTTTCAAATTGGATTCGTCCAGAGTTAATTTCTGACTGCAGCTGCTGCCTGAACACTTTGCAGTCGTCGGTACTGTGAGAAGTTGTATCGTGCCACTTGCAGTACCTGGTCTCCCTGAGTTCCTCGGCCGATGGAATTACCTGATTAGGGGCTAGCTTAATTCACCCTTACCGAAGCAATAAGTCAAATATCCCATCGGTCTTCGTGACATCGAAGGTGAACTTTCCAGTCCCTTTCTAGTCGAGCACACAAGGCACCGGCTCCTCACCTTTCACCCATTCAACGGTGCCGATGTTCTCCTCCTCATCTGACTCGGAGTTCCCTTGTCCAACGAAGATCACCCCTGCGCTTCGAGCCTTCCTACGCCCAGGTGATTTAACGTTCTGATCGACCTCTGTGATATCAAAGGTGAATTTCTCCAACTCAGCAGTGTCGAGGCCTGGCTCTTCGTCCAGCTCTGAATGTTCTATCTTCTTGGTCGAAAACACCTTTATGTCTGGATCTTGCCGATGCGCAGATTCGTTCTCTAGCTGGGCAGATGGATGCATCCCTTCATGTTTCCGTAGTCAGCAAGCCGGAGCAATTGATACATCAGCAGCACCAATCTGTCGGACATCATGCATCGACCGCCTAACCGATGAGCAATTCTGGACGTCTACTGTCTAAGTAAACTGATGTATCTCTTCACATCTTTGCATCGGGCAGGCCGGAGCGATCGGCTCATCGACAACACCAACCTGTTGAATATCGCGCATCGGTTGATTGACCGATGGGTCATTCTGGATGTCCACTAGTTGATGTACTTCATATCTCTGTGGCGAGCAACTCGGGGCAACCGATACATCAGTAACACCAATCTGCTGGATATTGTGTATCGGCTGATTAACCGATGAGCAACTCTGGGTGCCTGCCGGCTGAGTATGCTGACCTATCTCTCCAGGTCCTGTCGTCAAAGCACTTGGGATGATTGGCGCGTGCACAACACTAGTCATGATAACACCGTGCATCGGCTTTGCTACCGATGAGTAATTTTGCACTATTGCTACCTTGTGTTGTGGCGTTACATTTATTGCATTCATCGGTTGGTGTACCGATGTCTCATTGTACACTCTTTCCTGCGAGTATTGCACTGTAGTACTTATCGGTTGATGTACCGATACTTCATTCGGAAGACTCGCTGGACGATGCTGTGGAACCCTTGTCAGGCTGCACATATTGCTGCTGAATCGATGATTGACTGATCCAACCTGCGTTAGGTGTCATCGGTACGTGATTTACCGATGGCTGATAACCAGCTGACTCTTGCAACCCTTGTACCTTCGGATGATAGTGTTGATCTGCAAGTACCATAAGCTGAGCAACTATTGCCGATGCAAGTTGACTAGCACGTAACACGCTTTGCGCCGGCCAGGAATTCACCATCGGTTGATCGCCGGCTGAGATCTGTCGTTCTTGTGCCCTTGAATGATCGCCTTGACCTGTGGGCACCACATCTTGAGCGGTTATTGCCGATGCAGATTGATTGGCAATCGGCACAGCTTGTTGCATCGGCCAAGCAGTTGTCGGTGACTGATAGCCAGCTGAGGCTTGCAACTCTTGTATCCTGGGATGATAAATTTGATTTGTAGGTACTATGGGTTGAGCAGCCATGGCCGATGCAGACTGATTGACACTCGATATACCTTGTTGTATCGGCCAAGAATTCGCTAATATGTGTTGATTAACTATTGGCACGTCTTGTTGCATCGGCCAAACATTTGCCGATAGCTGATAACCGGCTGATGCCTGTTCTCGTTGTACCCTTAGATGATCGCTTGGACTCACGGGTACCACAACTTGAGTAGTCATTGCCGATACAGATTGATTGACCATCGGCGTACCTCGTTGCATCGGCCAAGAAGTTGCCGATGGCTGATAGCCAACTGATGCCTGTTGTCCTTGTGGCGTCGGATAATTAACAGCATAGCTACCTTGATTAGCAAGTGTTTCAGTTTGAAGAACCATAGCCGTCATGGGTTGACTTGCAACTGCTGTGCCTTGTTGTATCGGCAAGTGACCTGCCGATGGTTGGGCGTACGGTCCTCTGGGTATTGCCGTTTGCAGATTCCCTATTGGCGACTGCACTGTTGGAGAAGACGTAGCATAATGCATCACTGGAACCATCGGCTGTACAGATGTTGCCGATGCCATGGAGCCTTCCACCCTAGATGGTTATTTTGGGCCAATCTGGAATCAGCAGATAGACTTGGAGACATACCATATCCCCAGCAGTTGGCAGAAGTTGGCTGACTCTGGATTACAGGTCCAGACATTATTGGAGCCACCAGACTCATGTTTATTTGAGTAGTGCTTGCTGGGCTTAACCTTGGCGGCGTGATCTCATCGGCAGATCGGTTCATAATTGGTGAAAACACCTTTGGAACCGCCGATGAAGTCGTAACAGATGCCGATCCGAGCTGACGATACTCTGGACCAACATAATACGGTGCCTGTCCCTTGAAAGCTTGCTTGACAGCATCGCATACGGTGTCGGACAGCACATTGGATTGGCTAACTAATACATTATTCAATGCATAATTAACCGTTTCTTGTACTTCACCGGGATCGGCGTAGAAAATAGCCTGCCGTGGTGACGGCGGATCTTGCCTCTGTACTGCTTCGCCGATCCCGTTTAGGCTGAAGGATCTAAGATATGAGCGCTTGTATTCCTCCATTGCCTGCTCCAGTGCCTGTTTCTGATGACCTGTCAGATCTGCTGTGGAGACTTCAATGACACTCCTTGGATTAGTCATGATAAATATATTTATATAATCGGGTCCCACTGGGCGTGCCAAAAGAGGTGTTGACACAAAAAGTGTCAGATCTGTGAACACCTCGGGTTATTACCCAAAGCTCGGTATTCCGGAGGCGTGCCAGTCGATTTGACCAATCAATCGACAAGGATGATAACTAGAACAAATTGAACGAGACGACAGCGATGCGCCCGGACGTCAAAGCTCAGATTGATCAAGGATAACTAGAGCAGAGCTGAACGAGGCAAACAGCGATGCGCCCGGATTGCCAAAGCTCAGAGGTACTCCCACGCGGAACTAGCAAGGATTTGACGGAGATCAGGATGATGCAGCCCGTCAAAAACTTGAAGAACTCGTTGAGAGCTATAACTAATGCATAAAAAGGGTAAATTGTGATAAAAAAGGTAGAATAAGATAAAATTGGTTTGTTTTTGAATTGGATTGTCTATTTTTTCCATGGCCCTCGGACACATATTTATACTCCCGCATGGAGAGTTGTACAAAGACACGACACATATCCTTTCTAAAACAAACTCCTACTTCTAAGGAAACTGACTCACGTAGGAGCCGGATAACAATACTTATTTCCTAAACAAACACACCTATTTTAAAGGAAAATAAACGACCCATGCAAGAGTCGGACTCAAACTACTATAATAATACTGGCACAAGACACCAGTTTCCTTATACTTCTTTTCGATGGAAACTTTCCATCAGCATACCCCTTCAATCCACACCTTCCTTCTTTGGCCACTTGCAATCCTTTGCTGCCGCTAAGTGCTAAGTCACGCCCATCGGCATCGGCAACGTTTTCCCGATCGGCAATCGACAACATTTCTTCATCGGCAATCGGCAACCACCCTCTATCGGCAATCAGCAATGAGCCCTTATCGGCAATCGGCAACCATCTTCCATCGGCAACCATCCTCCATCGGTAATCGGCAAGCCATCGGCAATGACTTTTCATCGCCAATCAGTTTCAGTAAGACTTCGCCAATCAATTTATCAGAAAAGCTCATCAGCTTCCATCGGCAACGCACTTGGTCTTCCCGCAACACTCTCCCATCGGCAACATCGGCTCAAAAATTCTCCCGATGCCGATGGAGAACGGCGACTGACCAGTCAAGCCTCAGCCCATTTGACACGTGTCGAAAAACGGTGTCAATAGTAGGTTCCTTGGAGTAGCAGGAGAGGGGTTAGATGCTGCCTATCTGCCTGGTCCGGCAGTGCCGGCCTCTGGCCCGGCAGTGCCGGCCACAGGGGCAGAGCCCTGACCAGGGAGCACTGCAGGTCCTTCTTCATCAAGTCTTGGGGCAGTAGCTTCTTCTCCTTGAGGTTCCACATCTATGGCCTGAGCTTCTTGTGGCCTAATGTCACCAATAGCCATATTCTTGATTGCTTCACATGGTGGTTCCTCATTACCTACAATCACTTGATCAATTTGCTCTACTTGAGAGCCATTAGATTCATCAAATGTCATGTCTATCGCGATTTCAATTTTCCCTAAGGTCTTGTTGAATACACGATAGGCATGCTCATTTGATCCATAACCAAGAAGAAAACCTTCATCAACTCTAGGTGCAAACTTAAAGGTTTTGGGTTTCTTATTAAGTATGAAACACTTGCACCCAAAAACTCTAAAGTAAGACACCTTTGGTTTGTTACTGGTTAGGAGTTCATATGAAGTCTTTTTCAAGATTTTGTGTAGATAGAGATAGTTGATGGCATGGCAAGCGGTGTTGACGGCTTCGGCCCAAAAGATATCCGAAGTCTTGTACTCATCTAGCATTGTCCTTGCCATGTCAATGAGTGTCCGGTTCTTTCTCTCTACTACACCATTTTGTTGAGGGGTGTATGGAACTGAAAACTCATGCTTGATGCCCTCATTATCAAGAAACTCCTCCACTTGAGTGTTCTTGAATTCGGTTCCATTGTCACTATGAACTTTCTTGATTTGGAAACCGAATTCTCTTTGTGCTCTTCTAATGAAGGTTTTCACCTTATCTTACACTTGTGTCTTATCATATATGAAAAACACCCAACTGAAACGAGTAAAGTCATCAACTATAACTAAACTATGTTTGTTACCGCCAATGCTTATGTAGGCCACCGGTCCAAAGAGATCCATGTGAATTAGCTCCAATGGTTGCTTGGTGGAGAAAATGCTCTTTGGTGGGTGAGGTGCACCTACTTGCTTTCCGGCTTGGCAAGCGCTACAAATTCTATCCTTCTCAAAATGAACATTGGTTAGTCCAAGAATATGTTCATCTTTTAGGAGTTTGGCCAAGTTCCTCATCCCAACATGAGCTAGTCGACGATGCCATAGCCAACCCATGCTAGATTTTACCACTAAACAAGCCTCAAGCTTAGCCTTACTTTTGTTGAAATCATCTAGGTAAAGCTTGCCCTTCAAACGACCCGTAAAGACAATAGAGGAATCCTCCCTCTTAAAGACGTCCACACCCTTATCCGTAAAGAGACAATTGAAGCCCATCTCACATAATTGAGAAACGGACAACAAATTGTAACTCAACGAATTCACATGTAATACATTTGAGATGGAGTGATCAAGAGTAATAGCAACTTTACCAAGTCCAATCACTTCCCCTTTGGAGTTGTCACCAAAGATGATATTCTCACTTGCATTTGAAGTTGGGGAATATGATGAGAACATACTCCTTTCTCCAGTCATATGATTTGTACATCCGCTATCAAGCACCCAACTTGATCCACCGGAGGGGTATGCCTACAAAACAGTTTAGTTCCTAGATTTAGGCCCCCAATCAATCTTGGGGCCTTGCATGTTAGTCACAACAATTTTGGGAACCCAAATGTTTATGCTTCTTTTATCATGTTTCTCATCACCTACAAATTCTGCAATGACTTTACCACGGTCATTGCATTTCAACATGTAGCTTGAGGACAAACTTCCTTGAGGTGACCTTGTCATGGGTTGATATGCAAATTTGTTTTTGGCCACCAGATTGAGTCCTTGGGTTTCTGAGAAACCTGCTTTTGCTAGGGCATCCTCTTGGCATGGACTTTGGTCTGAGTTTGGTCAGGTGAAGCATTGGTAGCCTTCCCTTTTGTCGGGTACGAAGGTAAGGGGTACCCTAAACCCTTCGATAAATTAACACTAAACATAGCAACCATTTTTAAGGCAAGGACCAGCCCACTACTCGGTAAGACGCGGCTCATCAATCGAGGGCCCCCTCTACACCAACTGTGGCAACAAGCCACGGGCCGGCTCCACCTCGATGACGGATGAGGAGGTGAGCGAACGACCCCCCGGCTCCACCTCGATGACGGACCGAGGGGGCGAGCGGACGATCCCCCCGGCTCCACCTCGACAAACGAAGAACGGACGAGGGGTCGAACGATTGACCCTCCAACCTCTACCTCGACTTCGACCTCTCCGACCCCATCGACGCCTCAACCTCCCCCTCGACCAAGGGTTGAGCGGACGACCCTCAGACGAGGGGCTCGATTAACCCAACTGCTCCCGGCATGGGTTAAAGTGAACCCACCTAAAGACATGGGCGCCCGCGTCCGCTGTCAAATCCGCCAACTCCCCGTCAGGTCCCCAATTCCTGTCAACTGTGCCGCCACTATCGCCACTATGCGAATACGGACTTCAACAGTACCCCTCGGAAAGTGAACAGTGCGACCCTCGACGACGACTTCGGGAACGCGACAGAGCCACGCAGGGCTCGACCCCCTCCCTCGACCGGGGGGCTCGACCCTTCTCTCCAACAACCCCGGTACGGAGGCCGTCTCATCCGCCCCGTCTCGCTTCAGCTGTGGGATTTGTGCCTGCCTGCGGACACTGCACTACGACGACTTCTACTGCCGCCACGACCGGGGACGCCTGAAGGACGGGAAGGCCATGCCGCCACAGTGCTCAACGTCTCTCCGCCAACACTGTGCCGCGGATACGCCGCCCATATTGCTACAGTTAGGGCCCTGTACCCTCGGACCTCCCCTTGGTCTATAAAAGGGGACGCCGGGGTAGAGTATAGGGATCGACTCATACTTCTTCTGGGACTTCGATCAGACTTTCGTTCTCAGGGATCCTAGTTCAGACTCTGACACTCCACACTCCGCACAACCCCGCACACCCCGCCACTCGATCGACCCCTCGGGTGGCCTACTCCGTGTAACACAGCTTGTACCCCCCCTGTACGAGCACGCTTTGGGTGCGAGATAATACAAGTCATCCTCCCCCCGCTGGACGTAGGGCCTTCTTTGCCCGAAACAGGATAAACCTTGTGTCCATCTTGCATCACGTCTGAGAGAGGGAGCACGCGATATACAAATTTACTCATTGGTGGTCTTGACCCCCGGGTCATAACACCGACAGCTGGTGCGCCAGGTAGGGGATTCGCGTGTCGATCAACTCCGAACTACTCTCTCAGATGGATCCCACCATCCCACCGTTTCCATCCACCACCGTCATCTGGTTCGGCAGTCTAGGGTTCGTTTCCACGGACCAGGGCGACTTCATAGTCTTTCCCTCCACCCGTGTCCTAGACATCAGCAGCTCCGCTGCGCCGAAGCCAGCAAGGATCAGACGACGGTCCCTCCGCTTGCGTCTCTGGCCTGCGATCAGGAGGAGGTGCGAGCGGCTCCGACGCGCTCGCCGTCGTGCGAGCTCTGGGGCGCCGGATACCGTACCCCCGGTCCCAGTTGGCGACACGGCCCCTTCTCCTAGGGGTCCGCTTGACCCACGCTTGCGGGCCAAGGGCGGGCGTCTCCCCGAGCGGGACTTCGGCTCTGCCACGTCGTTGTCCCCGGAGGCTCCCTTGGCTTCTCCGACAGCCTCAACCCCGTCACCGCCGCGTGACCCGTTCCCACACAGGCTTCGCAACAAGGCCGGACTCTACTCTGCTTTCGCAGGGCTGCCGATACATACATATGACGAGTCTCCATGGACTCCGTCGTGGGCGACGACCGATCCCGTCAGCACCACTTCACCGGGCGAGCCAGAACTGCCCCGTACATGGGGCACGTTACGGCGGCGCCTGGAGGAGGAAGAAACGGGTAGGCTCTTCCCCCACTTCTACCACGCCGACCCCGACTCGGACTCTCCCGACGAGAGTTACGACTCCACTCAGGAGTGCTTCCACCTCGACGAGCAAACCGACCTCCAGGAGGACGTCGACGATACCGCGGCCACCGAAGAAAGGGAAGGGGCCAACGCCACACCACCTCAAGGTGCCATTCGCCCAAGTCCTGATAGAGCCGATCCACCCCCCGATGTCCAGATTACGCAGGTCCAAGAGCTTCTCAGCAAGCTCGAGGAGGAGCGCCTGCGTCTTCAGCAGCTCGAACACGCCCTCGAGCGGGATCGAGGGCGTCCTCAGGGTGGAGGAGCTCGCGAGCGGGCCCGGGAAGTCCACCGGCAGATTGACGAGGAGGGGAACGCCGAACCCCGAGTATTCAACCGCGCCAGCCAGAATGTCGTAGCAGCCGCGATGATGCTCCGCGACATGCTGGCGCCATTGACCCCCCAGGCACGGCGTATCAGGGACGAAATTCAGGGGCTTCTCCAAACTGCGCCGTGCAGCAAGCGGAGAGCTCAGCCTCGAGGCGTCGAGGGGCTGCCTCAGGGCAACAACCAGCGCCCCCTCGGCAAAATCGGGAGGTCTCCGTCCACCAGAACAAGGCGCCCCAGGGCCAGGTCGAGCGACGACCGGTTCAGGAACGCCTCGTCGACGACCTCCCCCCTCGAGTGAACAATCGACGTCGGTACGGCGACGCCGAGGCTCGAGGCTACAACGCTCACCGAGGTGGGCGCTACGACAACGACGAAGACCGATGCCGGTCTCCGGAGCCGCCGGGGCCCCGAGTCTTCGGTAGGACCATCCGGCGGGCCTCCCTGCCCGTACGTTTCCGACCACCCACCAGCCTGGTCAAGTACAACGGCGAAACCAAGCCAGAGCTCTGGCTTGCCGACTTCAGGCTGGCATGCCAGCTGGGTGGAGCCAAAGATGACCTCGTCATCATTCGGCAACTCCCACTGTTCCTCTCCGAGGTGGCTCGAGGAGCTACCCCCGGACTTGATCCAGGACTGGTCCGACCTGGTCCGGATCTTCGAGGGCAACTTCAAAGGCACCTACGAGCGCCCGGGCAACTCCTGGGACCTTCGCAGCTGCAAGCAGAAACCAGGGGAGACCCTCCGTGCCTTCACCCGCCGATTCTCGAAGCAGCGTACCGCACTGACCCACATCTCCGACCACGAGGTCATCACGGCGTTCATCGCCGGGACAACCTGCAAGGAGTTGGTGCGGGAGCTGGGGCGAAACATCCCCAAGACCGCCAACGAGCTCATGGACGTCATCGCCAACTACGTAGCTGGCGAAGAGGCAGTTGGCGCATTCTTCCAGATTCCGCCAGGGAAAGGGAAGGGTAAGGCGGAGGAGCCCGGGGGCTCGGACGATGGGCCTAAGAGAAACAATGGGCCCAGGAGGAACAACGACGACAACGGCGGCCGGAAGAAGAAGAAGAAGAACCAATTGGGCCGGCGCAACGTCGAGCCCAACGTCGAGCCCGACGACGAGCCCGACGACCTTGTCGCTGCAGCGGACAAGCGGAAGCCTCGAGGGCCCCCTCCCGACGGGGGCGTCTTCGATAAGATGCTGAAGGAGCCTTGCCCCTATCATATGGGGCCGACCAACCACCGCCTCGAGGATTGCCGCATGCTCCGAAAGCACTTCGTCCCTCCTGGCTCCAGGAGAGACGACGGCAAGGAAGACCCGCCCTGTGACGCCCACGTCAGGGGTGATGTCAAAAAAGGAGGCTTCCCCGAGATCCACGACCGCTACATGATCTACGGGGGACCCTCGACTCGCCTCACCACACGCCAGCACAAGAGGGAGCGTCGAGAAGTTTTTTCCGTTCGGGCCCAGGCCCCGCGGTACCTCGACTGGTCCCATACGCCAATCACCTTCGATCAGGACGACCACCCAGAGCACGTCCCCAACGCGGGGGCTTACCCGCTCGTCGTCGGCCCGATCATCCTCAACACCCGCCTCACCAATGTGCTCATGGATGGGGGGAGCAGCCTCAACATCATCTACGCCGAGACCCTCGACCTCCTGGGGATCCCGAGGACCATGCTCCTGCCCAGCGCGGGGGGATTCCACAAGATTGTCCCGGGGAAGAAGGCACTCCCGATCGGCCGCATCAAGCTACCGGTCTGTTTCGGCGTCCCCTCAAACTTTCGAAAGGAAGAGCTGACCTTCGAAGTGGTCGCGTGGCGAGGCACCTACTACGCCATCATCGGTAGACCGGGGTACGCCAAGTTCATGGCGGTCCCGAACTACACCTACCTCAAGCTCAAAATGCCAGGGCCCTCGGGGGTCATCACCGTCGACACCTCCTACGAGCACGCATACGACTGCGACGTCGAATGCGTGGAAAAAGCCAAGGCCCGTGAGGAGTTGGCTATCCTCGCGGCCCTCAACGACTTGTCCGGAGAGATCCCTGACCCCAAGCGCCACGCTGGCAACTTCAAGCCGGCGGAAGACACGAAGACCGTCCCGCTCGACCCCGGCCTCGCGGATGGGAAGGTGTTGGCGATCAGTGCCACCCTCGAGCCCAAATAGGAAGCAGTGCTCATCGACTTTCTCCGTGCGAATGCCGACGTGTTCGCATGGAGCCCCTCGGACATGCCGGGCATTCCGAGGGAGGTCGCCGAGCACTCCTTGGACATCCGAGCCGGGTCCAAACCGGTGAAACAACGCCTGCGCCGCTTCGACGAGGAGAAGCGCAGGATCATCGGGGAGGAGGTCGACAAGCTTTTGAAGGCCGGATTCATCAAGGAGGTACATCATCCCGAGTGGTTAGCTAATCCCGTGCTTGTAAAGAAAAAGAATGGGAAGGATAGGATGTGTGTAGACTACACCAGTTTGAATAAAGCATGTCCTAAAGTTCCTTTTCCTTTACCACGCATCGACCAAATAGTAGATTCCACTTCGGGATGTGAAACCCTTTGCTTCCTTGATGCGTATTCCGGCTACCACCAAATAAAGATGAAGGAGTCCGATCAGCTCGCGACCTCCTTCATCACTCCCTTCGGCATGTTTTGCAACCTCACCATGCCCTTCGGCTTGTGGAACGCCGGGGCCACCTACCAGCGATGCATGCTCCACGTCTTCGGGAAACACATAGGGCCGGCCGTCGAGGCCTACGTCGATGACATCATGGTCAAGTCCAGAACCGTCGGAAACCTGGTCGGAGACCTCGAGATCGCATTTGGGTGCCTCATGGCTAATCGCATAAAACTAAACCCTGAGAAGTGTGTCTTTGGGGTCCCTCGAGGCATGCTCTTAGGGTACATAGTTTCCCAGCGCGGCATCGAGGCCAATCCCGAGAAGGTAACCGCCATCACGAGGATGGGCCCGATCAACGACCTCAAGAGCGTGCAAAGGGTTACTGGGTGCCTCGCCGCCCTCAGTCGCTTCATCTCGAGGCTCGGAGAGAAGGCCCTACCCCTTTAACCGCCAACTAAAAAGACGGAACACTTCGCGTGGACCACCGAAGCCGAGGAATCGCTCTCGATGCTCAAGGCCTTGCTCACCTCGCCCCCGGTCTTGGTACCCCCAAGCCCGACCGAGCCCCTCTTGCTCTATGTCGCAGCAACTACCCAGGTAGTCAGCGCGGTCATAGTAGTCGAGAGGGAGGAGGAAGGACACGCCCTGCCGGTTCAGAGGCCTGTCTACTTCGTGAGCGAGGTCCTTTCCGAGACCAAGACGAGGTATCCCCACATCCAGAAGCTGCTGTACGCGGTCGTCCTCACTCGACGGAAGCTCAAACACTATTTCCTGGGCATCCGGTCACTGTGGTTTCATCTTTCCCCTCGGAGAGATAATCCAGAACCGGGAGGCATCGAGAAGGATCGCCAAGTGGTCCGCCGAGCTCATGGGGGAGACCCTCTCCTACGCCCCTCGGAAGGCCATCAAGTCTCAGGTACTGGCAGATTTCGTTGCAGAATGGACCGACACCCAACTACCCCCAGCGCAGGTCCAGAGCGAGCTCTGGACCATGTACTTCGACGGGTCGTTGATGAAGATGGGAGCGGGCGTCGGATTGCTGTTCATATCACCCTCAGGGGTCTATATGCGCTACGTCATCCGCCTCCACTTCCCTGCCTCCAACAACGTCGCCGAGTACGAGGCCCTCGTCAACGGCCTGCGCATCGCCATCGAGCTCGGGGTTCGACGCCTCGACGTGCGAGGGGACTCCCAGTTGGTGATCGACCAAGTGATGAAAGACTCGAGCTGCCACGATCCTAAGATGAAAGCCTACTGCAAGGAGGTCCGAAGGCTCGAGGACAAGTTCTATGGCCTCGAGCTCAACCACGTAGCCCGTCGGTACAACGAAGCTGCCGACGAGCTGGCCAAAATCGTGTCTACTCGAGGGACGGTCCCCCCCGACATCTTCTCGAGGGATCTGCACACACCATCCGTCGACCTAGGCTCGGGGGCTCCCGCCCTCGAGCAAGGGGTCGATCCACCCCCCTCGACCGATCCCCCCTCGAGCGGGGGAGAGGTCATGGAGATCGACGGGGCCGCCGCGGCGCCAACCCCTCCGACGGATTGGCGCGCGCCTTACCTCGAGTACCTGACGCGAGGCGAACTCCCGGAAGACCGCATGGAAGCCCGTCGGGTAGCTCGACGTGCCAAAACCTACGTCCTATACGAGGATGGCCGCGAACTATATCAACGTAGCCCGTCGGGTGTACTTCAACGCTGCCTCAGCCTCGAGGAGGGGAGGGCGTTACTGAAGGACCTACACTCAGGGGCTTGTGGCCACCCCGCGGCACCGAGAACGCTGGTAGGAAGTGCCTTTCGACAGGGCTTCTACTGGCCGACGGCTGTCAATGATGCCACCAAACTCGTTTGATCCTGCCAGGGATGCCAATTCTACGCCAGGCAGACCCACCTACCCGCCCAAGCTCTTCAGATGATACCCATAACTTGGCCGTTCGCAGTATGGGGGCTTGACATGGTCGGTCCCCTGAAAAGAACCAAGGGTGGGCACACTCACCTTCTTGTGGCTATCGACAAGTTCTCGAAGTGGATCGAGGTTCGACCCATCGCCAACATCCAGTCTCGGCAAGCCGTGCTATTCTTCACCGACATCATCCACCGCTTCGGGGTCCCCAACATCATCATCACCGACAATGGCACGCAGTTCACCGGCCAAAAGTTCCTGGACTTCTGTGACGATCACCACATCAGGGTGAATTGGTCCGCAGTTGCCCACCCTCGAACTAACGGTCAGGTCGAGCGTGCCAATGGCATGGTTTTGCAGGGCCTCAAGCCAAGGATCTTCGACCGTCTGAACAAACATGGAAAGAGATGGGTCGACGAGCTGCCCGCTGTGCTATGGAGTCTCCGAACGACACCGAGTCGAGCCACGGGGTTCTCCCCGTTCTTCTTAGTCTATGGGTCCGAGGCCGTCCTCCCCACTGACCTCGAGTACGGGTCCCCTCGACTGAAAGCCTACAGCGAGCAAGCCAACACGGTGGCCCGAGAGGACTCCCTCGACCAGCTCGAGGAAGCTCGTGACATGGCCCTCTTCAAGTCGGCACGGTACCAGCAGACGCTGCGACGCTACCACGACAAAAACGTGCGCAAAAGGGACCTCAACGTCGGCGACCTCGTTCTGCGCCGTCGACAGAGCAACAAGGGGCGTCACAAGTTGACGCCACCTTGGGAGGGACCCTTCATCCTGGCAGAGGTGCTGAAACCCGACACTTACAAACTAAAGAACGAGAAGGGCGAGATCTTCACCAACGCGTGGAACATCGAACAGCTACGTCGCTTCTATCCCTGAGGCCCCAGGGCCTTGTACATTTTCACATTTATGTACAAATTCTCGAATGAATAAAATGTTCTCGAAACACATTTCACATTCGTTCGTAGCTCGAAGGTAGCCTTGACTTTGCCCGGACAAAGTCGAGCTCCCCTCGGGGGCTGACAGAAGGGCACCCCCTCCTAAGTCTCCGAAAAACCCGTACGTTTTTTCGAAACTCGACTCTCCCTCTCGTTCTTTCCCTTGAGTACGCTTCTTAACTAAGTAAAGGCGCCTCGAACCCCCTAAGGGTCGAGGGTGTCGTCGAGCCAGGGACTCACCTACGCCCCAGGGCTACGGTATCCCCGCTTGCCACCTCCCTTTCAGGGATACGAGAGTGCGTCGAATACTTAGTTCACAAGCATAGACTTAGGCAAAGAAAAGCAGAAATAACGAGACGAACCCGTCTATAACACTAAGGTAGCCTTGACTTTGCCTCAGCAAAGTCGAGCCTCCCTCGGGGGCTAACAGGGGGGCACCCCCCTCCTAAGTCTCCGAAAAACTCGAACGTTTTTTCGAAACTCGACTCTCCCTCTCGTTCTTTCCCTCGAGTACGCTTCTTAACTAAGTAAAGGCGCCTCGAGCTCCCTAAGGGTCGAGGGTGTCGTCGAGCCAGGGACCCACCTACGCCCTAGGGATACGGTATCCCCGCTCGCCACCTCCCTTTCCAGGGATAAGAGCGTGCGTCGAACACTTAGTTCACAAGCGTCGACTCAGGCAAAGAAAAGCAAGGAAAGCTCGAAAAAACAATATTAACTGTGTGCATCTCGATCAAAACGCATTATACACAAAAAGCCCTCGGGGGCTTGGCATTGTATCAATACAAAAGCCTAACTATTACATGGACCTTCTTGTCCAGATATGGCTCGCGGGCCCAGGACTACCCGTCGACACCTTCCGAGGGCTACTCGTCCACCGAGGGGATCACCTCGGGCTCGAAGAGTCTCGCCAGCAGGCCTCCAAGCACCTCTGCGTGATCCATCAACTCCTGGCACTTTGCGTCATTCTCTTCCTCGGTCAGCTTCGGGTCGGTGGCGAACCCGTCGACAACGAGGTTGAGGTCCACGTCGTAGAGGGAGTTGACGACAGCGAGGGCCCGCTTCAAACCCACATGCAGGGCGGCTCGGACGTTCTCCGTCACCCCCCGCGTCATGGAATAGAAGCGGCGCAGCAAGGAGTCCCCTCGAGCATCCCCCTCGACCTCCGGCTCCGGCTTGACCGAGAGGTCGTTGCAGAAGGTGTTGATGGCGGCCGCAAGCGTCGCATTGAGGTTCGCCTCAGTGCCAAGGAGGCCCTGAAGATTGTCCAGATCCTTGTGGGCGCGGGCATTCTCCTTCGCAAGCTCTGCCAAAACAAGCACGCAATAGTCAAAACCCCAAAAAGCAGAAAAAGGGTCGAGGCATGACAGATTCTGCAACACCCGAAGCACTCACCTTGGGCCTGCACGTCCAGGGTGGAGTAGGCCTGCGCGGTCTCCTCGAGCTGGCGGCGGATGTCGTTAAGGTCGGAGGACTGGTCCTTAACCTTGGCCTCGAGGCCCTCGATGGTCTTGCCTGCGTCCTCGAGGGCCCTCCTCTGGTTCATCGCCACCACGCCCAAGGAGGTCGCGCGGGTCCGATCCTTCTCCTCTGAGGTGGCCAGAGCCTCGCGCTCGCGGGAGACGGCATCGAGGTCTCCCCGGAGCCCTCGGAAGCCTTCCGTCGCCCGGGCCAGCTCTTCCCTCAGCCGGGCGGCCTCCTCCTCGGCCTTGCGCTGGTCCTCGAGGGCAGCATCCCGCTCCCGCCCGACGGTGACGGTCGACTGAAGGGCGTCGTCGAGCTTCCCTTGCGCCGACGACAAGGCCACCCAGGCTTCCTTCTGGATGGCCTCGTAGCCGGCCTTTGCGTGGGCGATCTTCGACTCGGCGTCCTTCTAGACAGTCGCCGCCCCCGCCTTCGCGCGGGCGACCTCATCCCTCGCCTTATCTAGCGAGGCGTGGAGGGTCGAGAGTTGTCCCTGTACCCGGAGAATGTACTGGGACTTCTCGTAAGACCTCACCCGCAGCGACTGACGAGGATAAAGACGAAGATCGTCAACAAACGGCAGCCAGACAATTCAAGTACAATCTAAGGTGGAACAGAACCTACCTCCATTCCCTCGCGTATGTCCGCGGCGGCGACCTCCGCAGCACGACGTACCGAGTGTTCAAACTAGGCCCGATACTCCTCGACGTGCTCCCACCGTCGGAGCTCAGTCTGGTCATCGAGCGTGAGGAAAACTCGCTCGGGGTCTCGAGGGTCCGCGAGCTCGAGGACCTCCTGGCCCCACGCCATGCTACGGGCGGCGATCCTCTGCTCGACCGTCCCTGTGACATCATCGCGCAGGTCCCCCCCCTCGGTAAGCGGAAAGGGGCGAGGCTTCTTCCGCCTATCCTCTCCCGTCCTCTGGGCCACCTCGCGAGGACGTCGACGGCCCCGCCAAGCCGTCGCCACCGGTAGAAGAAGACCCCGGCCAGTAAGACGACCCTGCGCGATGAAGGACCCCAAAAAGTTAACACCCAGCAAGGCGAACCCACCGCATCTCGAGCGAGTCGAAGTGTAACTTACCTCGAGACAGCGGCCCCCCAACCTCGAGGGGAGGCTGAGCCACCTCCGGCTCCGTCCGAGGAGCCGCGATGATGGCCATTTCCGCCGGGTCCACCAGCTCGGCCACCATCTCGTCCACCTGGGCGGGGTGGACTCCATCAACATCCCGCCTTGCGTTGGCGTGGGCGTTCCCTCGTCGCGATCGACCGGACCCCCCCTCTTCGAGCCCCGGCGTCGTCGAGGGGCCCTCGGGCGCGGCGGTAGTCGTACCCTCGCGCTCGAGCTGGAGTCGAGCCTCCAGCGCAGCTAGACCCTCGGGCCAATGCCCCGACGTTGGGTGAGCCGGGGCCTCCCCCTCGTTTGCAGGGGCCTGAGGCCTGACCAACTCCACCTCCTCGGCCGCGACCGCCATCGTCGAAAGCTCCGCGCACCCCGGGGCGCCAGATGCGACTTCTTCCGACGGCCGCGCGGGCGCCACGACCGTCGCTTCGGCGGCCACCACCGGCGGGCTCGCCTCCTCCGCCATCTGAGCAGACGCCGAGGCCCCCTGTGCCTCCCCCCGCGCTGCCACCTCTTGGGCCGTGGCTGCCCGTGCCGCCTCGGGGGCAACCGTCGAAGGGGCGGAGCGGCAGGACCGACCTCAACGGCTGCTTGGACCGCAGCCCCCGTCTTCAGCTTCTTGGCAGGGGCGAGGGGCGCGGCTCCCTGCGGGCGCTTTGACCTGAAAAAGAAACATGTGCGCAACGGTAAGCACGGGTCATTATCGACAAAAAGAAAATACAGACAACGTCCGGGAAAGCGACTTACCCCCTCAGAGCCCGGCGCTTCGGCCCGGTGACCGTCGGGCTGGTCGAGCTCTTGAGCACCACCGCCTGGGGGGCGGGGGTCGAGGCGGCTCTCGGCACCTTCTCCCGGGCAGGGGCCGGCGGCGCCACCGTCGTCTTCTTGCCGGTCCCCACCTGCGCCAACGGGCCCGACGCCCGTACGCTCGACGCGGCAGGCTTCGGGGGCTCGCTCGATCGACCCCTCGACGGCGGCGCCACCGTCGTCCCCTTGCCGGTCCCCACCTACGCCGGCGGGCCCGGCACCTGTGCGCTCGACGCGGTGTGCGTCGGGGGCTCGCTCGGTCGACCCCTCGACGAGGGCCGCGACGTCTGCGACCGCGTCTGCCGCGGCACGACTTCCTGAGAAGCCACGGGGCGCTCTGCCCGTGGCCCAGCTTCAACGGAAGGGGCCGACCTCGAGGTCGACCCCTCCCCTCCACCAGTTACAACGGCCGCCTATTCAGGCGTCGTCTCCTCCTCCTCCAAATCACTCCAGTTTGTCTCTTCCTCCTCCTCGTCCTCCTCTTCCGAGGGCGACAACTCCTCCTCGAGGCCCTCCCGCCTCTGTTGGGCCCGGCGCTGATCTCTCAGCTCTTTCTCCCGAGCCCTCTTGGACGTCTTCGCCTTGGCCTTGTCCTTGTCGGGCTTCTGCTTCTCCGTGCGGAGGCGGTTCGCCTCCTTCGTGGCCCGGCCCTCCTTCACCGGCGGAGGCGAGGGTCGGTAGGACACATTCCCCTGCGGAATGCGAGACAGTTAGAGCACGAGTAGAAAAGACGGAAGGGGCGAGCGCGAGGACTCTAGCCGGAGGAAAGGACCTTACTAGCTCAAAGAAGCCCTCGTCCGGCTTCATGGGGATCTTCGCGATGTTCTTGGGGTCGAACCCCCCCCGCGAAGAAACGGCGGACGCGGCTGACCACCCGGTCCGGGGCCAGTTCTTCTTCGACGAAGCGGCAGCCCAAGAGATCGACCCCCGGACCCATCTCATCGATGCGGAGGGGTCGAGCCATCAGCGGCACAACCCGCCGTCGGTGGAACGCCGACGCGACGATCTCCGCGGTAAGCCCCTTCTCCTTCAGACGCTTGAGCGCGTCCAGCAAGCCGTCAAGGCGCTTCTGCTTGTCCGTCGGGACGCCATATCCCCAGCGGTCGGGCTCGGCGTCGAATGTCCTCCCGATGTACGCCGGGAGCAGATCATCGTCGTTCCTGAGGTAGAACCACCCGGAGTCCCATCCGGAGTGGCTCGAGGACGGCTTCGCCGGGAGCCAACACTTCGTCCGGTTGACGGAGATGCTGCAGCACCCGGCCCTGACCCTCCGGCGGGTACCAGCGGTGACCGAGGCGTGGAAGATGTTGGCCTTGAAGATGTGGAGCCACAGCTCCCAGTGGGGCTCGATCCCCAGGTAGCCTTCGCACACCGCGGCGAAGATCGCCGCCTGACTGACGCCGTTGGGGGTGAGGTGCTAGAGCTCCACGCCGTAGTGGTAGAGGAGCGCGCACAGAAAGCAGCTAGGTGGGGCCCCCAGTCCCGCCCGGTGGAAGACCTCGAACGACACCACGTACCCCTCCGGCGGGTTGGGCTCAGCGTGGTCCCGCGGCGGAACTATCCACTCCGGCCTCTCCGCCGTGGTAACGGGCCGGAGAAGACCACTCTCCACCAATCCCGTCAGATGCGAGTGACGGACCGAGGAGGCGGGCCAGTCATCGGCGTCGACGAGCGCGAAAGTGGCCATAGGGACAGCGGTTTGCTCGGACTTAGGGGCGGACGGTACGTTCCCTATCTTTCTCTCTCTCTCTCTCTCTCTCTCTCTCTCTCGCTCGACGCAGAGTTCCGGCTCGCGGGACGCCTAAGGCAGAGGCGGAAAGAAGAAGGCGAGGAAGATGAAGGCAAGGAGGTGGGGAAGACAAGTGCGCGGGAAGAGCACCCAACTCCTCACCTTCACTACTTATACGCGGGAGGCCAACGGACGGATCCGGCAACAGGCAAGAGAATCTCCGCATTTAATTCGCCTGTACTCCCTTCCTCGTATTCCCTCCAGGATAAGGCGTCCTGTCCCATCATCGGGCTCCGCGCCGCACTTCGCCCTGCAACCGCACTGTTGCGCCGAACGGACACCGCCTAAAAAGGCGCACGGCCGGAAACGTCGTCTTCGAGGGTAAGGAATCTTGAGGCAGCGAGAGCTGGCCCTCGAAAGAGGGTTCGACAGCTACCCTCGAGTACCCGAGGCCAAAAATGACCTCGGGTTAGGACCTCGGTCCACCCCCAGAATCTCGAGGGGACAAAGGCCGGTCTACGAACAGACTCGATAGCCCCCCTCGAGTACCCGAGGCCTGACGGGGCCTCGGGTGGTCAACTGCAGTTCGTTCCATGGCCTCGAAGGGATAAAGGCTGGCCCGTCCGAGGGTTCGACAGCCTCCCTCGAGAGCTCCGGCGCAGGTATGTCCCCAAGTTCAATACAACAACCACCTGCTTTTCCCTCGGCGGTCCACAAGGTCGGACTCCTCCTCCTGAGGATAACGTCGGATGACGAACCATCCGTCAAATCTTGAGGGAGCGAAGGTTGGCCCTTACATAGGGTTCGACAGCCGCCCTTGAGTACCTGAGGTCAGGAAGGACCCATGGTTAACGGACTCCGGTCCACCCCCAAATCTTGAGGGAGCAAAGGCTGGCTCCACGAACGGAGTTCGACAGCCGCCCTCGAGTACACGAGTCAGGGATGTCCCGGTAGCTCGAGAACGAACTCTCGAGGCTCCTTGGGACATATCCGAGGCATACCTAGGAACACCTAAGGATCCCTGCGCTGGGAGGCATCGAGCCACCAACTCCTATCGAATGGGGTTGGCACCTTGGTGATCCACATGGTCGTGCTTAGTAAGCCGTACGGCTTGCTTAACAATGAGAACGCCTCCGGGCTACTAGTCGACCCCTATCGAACGGGGTCGAGTTCTCACTCGGATTTTTACCCGTATAGGGCACCATTTCTAATGGGCTCATGCCCGAGAACAGCTCACCGAGGACTTCGGGCTCGTCCTAACGAGGATAGCACGATGCTCTTCACCCCACAATCCGAACGAAAGGATTCATGGGAAGGACGCTATGAGGTAGTGAAGGCCTAGCCATTCGAGGGCTCGAGGGCCCGACTACGCACGGCACCCCTCGACGAAAGAGGGTCGAAAAACTCGTAACCTGGCAGACAGAGATGACCTCTCGAGCGGGGCGCTCTGACTCCAGTGGTGCTCGAGGGAGCGAAGGCTGGCCCTCGGTAGGGTTCGACAGCCGCCCTCGAACACTTCTCTTTTCAGGGAAAGGAATGGAACCAACCCGTCGACAGGGTGCATGTCTCCAGGTATCCTTAAAAGACCCCTCTATACAACGTATTTTAGCCCCTAGAGGAGTTCTAAATCACTCCTCTAGGGCCTCGGGGGCTACCCCCGCGGGGTGCGCTCGCACGCACCCCACGAAGAATCGGACTTCTCACTAACCCTACAGGCCAAGGACAAAACCTCCGGGCAATCCTTGCTCCCTCCGAGAAACGCGTATCATAACCCCCAGAGGAGTTCTAAATCACTCCTCTGGGGCCTCGGGGGCTACTGTCGGATACGAAGGTAAGGGGTACCCTAAACCCTTCGATAAATTAACGCTAAACATAGCAACCATTTTTAAGGCAAGGACCAGCCCACTACTCGGTAAGACGCGGCTCATCAATCGAGGGCCCCCTCTACACCAACTGCGGCAACAAGCCACGGGCCGGCTCCACCTCGACGACGAACGAGGAGGTGAGCAAACGACCCCCCGGCTCCACCTCGATGATGGACCGAGGGGGCGAGCGGACGACCCCCCCCGGCTCCACCTCGACAAACGAAGAACGGACGAGGGGTCGAACGATCGACCCTCCAACCTCTACCTCGACTTTGACCTCTCCGACCCCGTCGACGCCTCGACCTCCCCCTCGACCAAGGGTTGAGCGGACGACCCTCGGACGAGGAGCTCGATTAACCCAACTGCTCCCGGCATGGGTTAAAGTGAACCCACCTAAAGACATGGGCGCCCGCGTCCGCTGTCAAATCCGCCAACTCCCCGTCAGGTCCCCGATTCCTGTCAACTGTGCCGCCACTGTCGCCACTATGCGAATACGGACTTCAACAGTACCCCTCGGAAAGTGAACAGTGCGACCCTCGACGACGAATTTGGAAACGCGACAGAGCCACGCAGGGCTCGACCCCCTCCCTCGACCGGGGGCTCGACCCTTCTCTCCAACAACCCCGGTACGGAGGCCGTCTCATCCGCCCCGTCCCGCTTCAGCTGTGGGATTCGTGCCCGCCTGCGGACACTGCACTGCGACGACTTCTACTGCCGCCACGACCGGGGATGCCTGAAGGACGGGAAGGCCATGCCGCCACAGTGCTCAACGTCTCTCCGCCAACACTGTGCCGCGGATACGCCGCCCATATTGCTACAGTTAGGGCCCTGTACCCTCGGACCTCCCCTTGGTCTATAAAAGGGGACGCCGGGGTAGAGTATAAGGGATCGGCTCCTACTTCTTCTGGGACTTCGATCAGACTTTCGTTCTCAGGGACCCTAGTTCAAACTCTGACACTCCACACTCCGCACACCCCGCCACTCGATCGACCCCTCGGGTGGCCTACTCCGTGTAACATAGCTTGTACCCCCCCCCCTGTACGAGCACGCTTTGGGTGCGAGATAATACAAGTCATCCTCCCCCCGCTGGACGTAGGGCCTTCTTTGCCCGAACCAGGATAAACCTTGTGTCCATCTTGCATCACGTCTGAGAGAGGGAGCACGCGATATACAAATTTACTCGTTGTGGTCTTGACCCCCGGGTCATAACACCGACACCTTTCTTGGGGCGCGGCACTGCCGGCCTCAAGTCTGGCACTGCCGGCCTGTGGTTCAGCAGAGCTGCTGTCTGTGCAGGCTTATCTACACCAATGCTTCCCTTCTTCTCAAACTTGACACACTCAATGCCTTTGACCATTTTTCTACCATTGGTTTTGCCTCCTTGAGTGTGACTAAGCCCATCTTTGATTGATGGATGCCTTCCATCCTTGTATTGGATCTTCTTTGGCTCAACTTTGTCTTTGTCATTCTTCTTTGAAACTGAGATGACATTGTTGGGCCTTGCTATTTCTTTCTTCATAGCCTCCATGTTGGCAAGGTTAGTGAAATAGGCATTCATATCAATATTATAGCATTTTCCACAACCTTGACTAGTGGATGGAGAAGAGGCATCATTTGATTTAGAAAGATGTGAGTTGCCCTCCCAAAGAAGAGAGTATTGTGCCTCAAGCTCTTGATGCTTTTCAACTAAGCCACAATACTTTTGCTTGAGGTCACCACACTCCTTCTTAGTGAGAGCATGAGCTTCTCTTTCCTTGGCCAAAGCTTTGGTCAAAGATCTCACCTCACTCCTTTCTAATTCAAGGGCTTCCTCACTAGCAATGTAAAGATCCTCTTGTTTAATAAGAGTTTTCTCTCTAGATGCTAGCTCGGCCTTTGTTGCCTCTAATTCATCCAATATGTTGGCAATGAATAGTTTAGTCTTAGGATCCATTTTCTTAGTTATTTCATTTATCTCTTCATCACTAGAGTAATCACTAGAATCACTACTAGAGATGTCTTTGGGGGGAGGAGTTATGGCTTTGGGTTTTGATTTTACCTTCTCACCCTTTGCCATAAGATAAGTGTGAGGGAAGATTTCATCATCATCGGACATGTTGTTGAAGAGCCTTGTTGAAGTGGATGGCTTGTGAATAGTAATGGTGGCCATCTCTTCATCTTCACTATTGGTTGATTCATCCCAACCATATCCAATGTGAGCTTCACCCACATATTTCTTCTCTTTCTTGTAGTCACCCTTGTCTTCTCTCTTACCTTTGCCAAATTTGTTGTCTTTCTCTTTATTTAGGCAATCGGCAATGAAGTGTTCGGTGCTACCACACCTAAAGCATGTTCTTGATTTCTTGATTGGGAACTTCCTCTTCATGAGCTTGTACCCATTCTTCTTTATGCCCTTGTTGAATCTTCTTATGAATAGGGACATGTCATCTATGTTCTCCTCTTGTTCACCTTTACTTGATGTTGGAGCTTCGGGTTGATGCTTGATGGCCTTGGTTTCTTTAGCTTTGCTTGAGGAGGGATGCTTGCTGTTTTTGGAACAGCTAGGGGCTGATTTCCTTGTGCTCTTGTTTGCCTTGAGAGCCACATCCTTGATCTTCATGTCCTCCAACCTTGCTCGCATCTCTCCAAGCTTCTTCCTCTCTTGTGCTTCTTATCTTTGTAGATCAAAAGTGATGATCCTTCCAAGCACATCACTTTGTGTGAAGTACTCAAATCTCTTCTTATCTCTTATCAATGTCACAATGGTCTCATTCCTTGGGGAGTAGGCTTCAAGCATAATCTTGACAACCTTGTGATCATTGACCTCTTCACCACCAAGGCCTCTAATCTTTCCAACCATGGTCATCAATCTATCGAACATCTCTTGTGACCCTTCACCTTCATTAATCACGAACCGGTTGAGCTTGGCCATCAATAGGTCGATCTTGGATTGCCTTACTTTGCTCACACCCTCATGTGCAAGATGCAAAGTATTCCAAATTTCCTTTGCAACCTCCAAGCCCATGACCTTGTTTTACTCATCGCCATCCAATGCACTTAGCAACACGCTAGTTGCTTGTGCGTTGAGTTGTATGCAACGGAGCTCGGTGGTGGTGGGACTTGTGAGATCAACCGGAGGATCACATCCTTTGTGCACAATCTCCCAAGCATCGGGGTGAAGACCTACAAGATAAGCTTTCATCAAGTGTTTCCACTTGGCAAAGTTAGTCCCATCAAAGTGAGGCAATTTGCCCGCGAGAACATGGAATAATGGTTTATGCTCATGCTTAGAAATGGATGAATAATCAAAGGATATGGCGGAGTATTTCTTGCTGCCATCATCCTTGTTCTTTTTCTTCTCATCCTTCTTCATGGCCTTGTAGGCTTTTCTTGAGCTCCTCCTCCTTGACCTTGAGCTCTTTCTTGAGAGCTCTTACTTCTCTTCTATGAAGCTTCTCGGCAAGTTTCAAGCTTTTGGCTTCATTGATTGCTTTTTCTTCTTTTTGCAATTTCTTGCCATCTCTTCTTAATCTTCTAACTTATTTTCTTCTTGCTATTTCTCCAGCGGATATACCAGCAGTGGTCTGGTACTTGTTCGTGTCGACACTTTCATCGCTACTTAAGGTCTCATGTAAATCCACCTTCTTGGGATCAACCATTACGACATTTCCCTCTTCGGCCATTACCTCACACGGTTAAGTGCTTCTTGAGGTAACCTGACTTTGATACCACTTGAAAGGACCTGATTGGCCTAGAAGGGGGGGGGTGAATAGGCCTATTTAAAATTCAACTCGGCACTTACTGTCAGTCACAGGCCGGCACTGCCGGGCTCAGGGCCGACACTGTCGGGGTGGCCGACACTGCTGGGCTAAAAGCAGCAGTGCTGGTCACCTGAACAGATTTCAACACAATTCAAAAAGTAAAGACTGAATGTAAATTGTGGCGGAATCAAAACCTTCCTAGAGGTGTAGGAAACCTCTAGCACCACTTGAAAGTGGTAGCAACACACCCTTGGAGTAGATCGGGTCCAAGCTCTAGAAATCACCTTGCACACAATATATAACAAAGTAAAGTAACAAGCACACGGTGACACAAGGATTTATCCCGTGGTTCAGCTCGCCACCAAAGCTTGCCTACGTCCACGTTGTTGAGGTGCGCCACACAAGGCTAGCTCTTTCCTCGGTCTCAAGTCAAGAGAATGAACTCTTGAGATGAGGGGCAATGTATTAGCAATATGGTGGTGTTACAAATCTCCCTTGGCTGCCACACAAGTTGGCAAGCTCAAGGGCGACACCTAGCCGGCTAGGAGCAAAGCTCCAAGAGTAACAAACTCAAACCACCGGCCACCACGCAAACCAAATGCTTGTTGGAGTGAAGATCCGAGGGAGAAGCTTCTTCTCAAAGCTTGGAGGCTCAATCTCTCAAGAATGATTGGAATCAAAGTGGGAGAGAGAGGGAAAGAGCACCAAGGGAGAAGGGAGAGCAAGAAAGAGCTTCTCTATTCTGTTTTTGCGAAGTGTGAGAATTGAAATGGTAGAACTAGCCGTTAGGGGGAAGTGAGGAGGTATTTAAGTGCCCCTCACTGCCAACGGGCAGAACAAGTCACGGCAGTGCCGGCTCGGCACTGGCGGCCAAAGAGCCCGGCACTGCCGGCCTGGGCAGAACAGCAAAGGAATGATCTTCAATAAGCTGGCTAATTTGCCCACTTTGTATGTGGAGGTGTGAAGTATATAGATAGATGTTGCATTTGGTTCACTTGTTGGCATGCGTGTTGAGTCCCTCTTAATAGTACGACATACCTAACTCAATTTTGAAGTACAAAAGAATTTAAACTCCTTTGAGCTTGTTGTCATGCACTTTTGTAATTGGAGGGGTCCGTCAACCTGTTCATCAACCTCCTTAAGTTTAACATGCTTGTCATACTGGTAAAGTCTTATTAATTCTCTAATTGCGTTGTCATGTCACCAAAACCCACTTAAGACTTGATTGTACTTTCAATTTCTTTATTCTAAATTTGATAACCGATCTTATTAAATAAAATTGTACATACATAATTAAATTTAAGTTATTTTTAAATATTTTATTAATAAAATAAGTCAGAATAAAATATATGATATTTTGTATAAATTTTTGAATAAGATGAGAGATTAAATTTGAAGTTAAAAAAATTAAACGAAGTCTTCCAACTCCATGGTGGTACACGCACGTTACCTTTATCCCAGTCCAAAGGTCACAATGTCAGCGGTCACATTCATCATTCATGGCGGATTGGCGGTGGAAATTCTGTACTACATACGTTTTCTAGGGTGCAAGTGTGCAACCGTGACGCCTTCATCAACGACTAAGAGCATCTCCAACGATTTTGCATATTTTAATTGACAAATTTGATAGTTTGTCAAGTCTCAAATAAATATGACAAAGATAAAAAGAGTCAATCTCCAACGGTTTGACAAAACTGACTTGATAATTAACAAAATTGACTTAACAATTACCAAAATTATAGAAATTGTTGCGGCGATTACCAAAATTGGTCGAGCGCAGAAAATGTCAACTGCGATCCGTTAGGCATATATGTCAATCCTTCCCAGGAAATTGCCAAGTTAACAAAAATGCAAAGGCTATTTGCCAAACCGTTGGATAGGAGTTTTTTAGACTTTTTTTTTGTAAAAACAAGAATGCAAAACCCATTTGCAAAACCGTTGGAGATGCTCTAATATGGTTCCAGAAGTTTAACAAGGCTGATCTGTGATGAACGCGAACGGCCTATATGTACACTGTGAAGGAGTCAGCCATCCTTACATGCACAATTAAAATTCTTCGGTGGCGGAAAGGAAAAATAGAAGACAAAAGAAAAAAGAAGTTTGTTAAGTCTGTCTGCAGGGATGTTGGTCGTCGTTCGTTACCAAGTATTTGCATGTGCGGTCATTCATACGAAGCGTCAAATAGGTTTGGTTTTGAGATTTGAAGCTTTTCACAACCTGAATATATTTAGATGAAAATCAGTTTCTCGATATATCTAGTATAATATAGAGTGCTCGTAACGTGTTAATGTACCTAACTATTATATAATATAATTATTCTTTCCTCGCGAAAAAACTAAAATTCTCTTAGTGAATTATTATCATTACCAAAGAATGGTATATATGTTTTCTTTTGCAGTGTTAATTAACAACTACATCGTACGTACTACTACTTTTCACGGCTAGATTTATATTTTTCTCGTTTAATAATAAGACATCGAAACAAAGTAAGCAACCATCCATTTCTCTAGAGTTTGAAAAAATGGCATTCTTAGTGAATAATCTTGTCCATGAATTTGCAGGATAAAATCTTATTAAGAACTTGGCATCAAGTCTACACACTACACTTGGCAACAAGGGTGCTCTAGCACAACCCACTTACCAGAGCCACTCAATTAGCTCGATTGCATTAGGCTATGAAATTGCCAAGAGCCCAACTTCACAATATTATGTGTAGACTTGCTCTAGACTAGATATCTGGACGGAACGATTACATCGGATGCTTCACCTGGCCCGACTCTTTCATGATTTTTTTTTCTGATCTATTCACTAGTTGGCTACCATATTCTCTCACCTACACTAGTGTCTTATCCTCTATCATCTCGTGGCTCTATCACACACTCTCTTCCATCTCTCTTAATGAAACCACAAAGCTAACCAGCTTGTAATAAGACTTAGCCGACCATTAATAAGACCTAGAGTTTGAAAAAATGACATTCTTAGTGAATAATCTTGTCCATGAATTTGCATGATAAAATCTTATTAAGAACTTGGCATCAAGTCTACACACTACACTTGGCAACAAGGGTGCTCTAGCACAACCCACTTACCAGAGCCACTCAATTAGCTCGATTGCATTAGGCTACGAAATTGCCAAGAGCCCAAGTTCACAATATTATGTGTAGACTTGCTCTAGACTAGATATTTGGACGGAACGATTACATCGGATGCTTCACCTGGCCCGACTCTTTCATGATTTTTTTTTTCTGATCTATTCACTAGTTGGCTACCATATTCTCTCACCTACACTAGTGTCTTATCCTCTATCATCTCGTGGCTCTATCACACACTCTCTTCCATCTCTCTTAATGAAACCACAAAGCAAACCAGCTTGTAATAAGACTTAGCCGACCATTATTTGTGGACATCACTGTCGATTTCTAGCAATGCCTAGCTCCATCGATTCATGTAGAGACGCAAATCAAACCCAACCTTTTACTTTCCCATTGATATATCGAGTAAAACGGTTATAATAGAAAAAGGAGTAGGGACGTTGAGTGGCCTGCGGCAAAATCTTGAGTAACCGTGTGAAAAAAGAAATCAAGCACAAGGGCGACTCCTTTAAATCAATGCATCAAAAGCACATCATTTGGAATTGTCCAACTTCTCAAATCCTATGGAATGGGAAATAATTGTGGGAATTACTCAAATGAAGTGTTTGGATGCGTCATAGTTAAAGCACGTGGATGTCAAAGTTAGATGTTCCTTAGCAAGAGAGATAAAGAGAGAAGGTGCATTATTGGAATTTGAAAGAAATTCCTTTGTTTGAATGTAACAACATATGACTGACTGACTCCAGTATAGTATTTACTCTGTTCTATCGGACAAAAATAATTCGCTCTGTTCACTTGATCATTTTGGTGGCTGATAAGTCACCTCTGGCTGTTCTGTTTCGGTGGTTAATAAGCCGGCTTATAAGCCAAGCGAATATGCCGAATGTTATGACTAGACAACGCAAATGCAGATGGTTCGAACACCTTTTCTAGTCGGAGGTACTCTATTATTAACCTACAAGTACAAGTAACATGGTACTAGGGGGGGGGGGGGGGGGGGGGGGGGGGGTTTGGGCTGGTCACGGTTCACGTTGTGTGTGAACACACTTGACTCAAGTATTAGCACTGTTTTTAGTGAATAAACATTTTTTCCTCCTTTCATAACATATCAACATAAACATTAAGAATAAACCAAATTTTAACGAAACAAACATGACCTTTATTTCACAACTGAAGTCTAACATTGTGCTAAGAACACTCACAATACAGATTTTACTATAAAGTCTAAGTCTAATTATTACTCTCTTATTTATAATATTTTTCTGATGTGACAATATATTTATTGAAGAGAGAGAAAATAAAACTCCGAGTCTTATTTAGATTCCAAACCTATGATATCTTTGAGGTAATAAATACGCTTAGACTCTATAACAGAGTCTACATTATGAGTATCCTAATTACAATAGTTTTAGTCAACTCACCTATAAGCCGCGTATAACTTGGTACCTATATACATTTTGCTGGAGTTATCAGCGGGCAGGGGTAAAAACGTCTTCTCTTTGGCTTTCCAATCCCCTCCCCCAACAACAGTATCGCATTGACAGATCGTTCATCGTATCCTCCTCAAGTCCTCTCCCGGGATATCCTCCGGCTACAAATTTCCGCCCCAATTCGCCCAATCCAGATGCGCAAACATCGAATCGTCTCACTCGCGGCTGCCCTGCTCGTGCTGCTTGCCCTCGCCGTATCGTCCTCCCGCAAAGCACAAGAGGAGTCCATGGCGACCGGCGGCATCAAGGACGTGCCGGCGAACGAGAACGACCTCCACCTCCAGGAGCTCGCCCGCTTCGCCGTCGATGAGCACAACAAGAAGGCCGTAAGCCCTCTGCCTTTTTTTTCCCTGTACCCCTTCTCTGTGACGTGCCCGTTTCTCCTGGGTAGCAGCTGCCTCGTTTTTGGTCTAATTTGATGTCCCAAACTCTGTAAAATCTGAACGGCTGTACGGATGCGTGACGTTGTGCAATTGATACGGATCCAAATTTCTTCAGAGGTTCAGTAGGTGATCTTGGTTATGCGAAAATTTCTGCTGCCCATTGAATTCCATGTGGTCTTGGATTCACGAGTAATCACATATCACCGCCCAAGACTAGAGGTCACCTGAAATAATGATCAACATTACTAATATTGAACTTTGAAGCCTGTAGTCAAATCAAACATTAAAATATTTGTCAGGTTTCAATGTTTTATGGTAATGACAATCAGTACAAGTAAAGAAATGAAGATTCTTCACGCTTTACCAATATCGATATGCAATCACAAAACAAATGGTACTAATTTACTGTTTCTATGTGTGCGAGGCAGTAATTTGTTGTACACGAGGACCTCTAGCAGGATTGATTAGTCAGATATAGGTGTGCTAACTCAGTAATTGCTTTTCGTAGTTCACTAGCAAAGTGGTAGTCACTTTAGCCTTTGAAATGATATATGCTAATGTTTTGGTCCGCGAGGAATGTGAAATTTTGGATTGCAACTAACCTTTTGTGCTGACCTCTGCTGCTCTGCAGAATGCTCTTCTGGGGTATGAGAAGCCTGTGAAGGCCAAGACACAAGTGGTTGCTGGCACCATGTACTATCTCACTGTTGAGGTGAAGGATGGACAAGTGAAGAAGCTCTACGAAGCTAAGGTCTGGGAGAAGCTATGGGAGAACTTCAAGCAGCTGCAGGAATTCAAGCCTGTTGAAGCGGGTGCTAGCACCTAAGGTAGGTTTGTGCATATTTTACACACTGTCTGAGAAGTATGTTTATTTTAGATCCTTAATACCTTGGGGGCTTAGTGATAACACAATGAACAGTTCTAGCCATAGTAGAATTGGATTGTCCCCTATTTTTTTTTTCAAAGGGAAGGGCAGGAGCTATGCCATTCATTTAAGGTAGAAGAACAAAAACAAGATTTAGGCAGTGTAGCTCTTTAGCCACACCACACTGCTCAAGGCCAACAACCGGCAAGAAAACTAGAAACCGATATAGTTACAACCGAAATCCTCACAAGTACAGCACACCAGGATCAGTACTGAAACAAAAGGCCCCTGGACATGGAGAAGCAACCAGGCTATCTAATGAAAAGCACATATCTTTTGAGTGATGTCATTTTTGGCCCGTGCTGCAGCATCATTTGATGAGAGTCCTTATGTTCAATATGATATAAATTGCCACGGAACAATTTATATTAGGTTTAGACACTTTAGATTGGTCCCTGAAACAACCGTGTGTGGATGTAAATTGCCACAGAACAATTTATATTAGGCTTAGACAATTTAGATTGCTCCTCGAAACAACCCTGTGGTCCATTTTGTGCCCCCCATATGAAATTGTAAACCATTGGCGCAGAACCCCGTCTGTTGCTTGGTTTGTATGGCAATCGGTGATACAGGCCCAATTCTGCTCATTGCTGAACATGTTCTAATCCTTACGTGAGTTTTATATTAGAGTTTTAGCTTTTATCCACTCATTGGGAGAGTTTATTTTATCTGGCATGATATATTGATCAAAATCTACCAATTGCAGGATCTCTCGTCTCCATGTGCACTTTGCTGCCTGAAGCGCAAAATAATGTTGCAGGATAAGGAGCTACTTCGGAACATGCTTGAGCATATGCTCCCTTGTGTAATTTCATAAATTACAGTGCTCTTAATGTAATATCTTAAATTGTCGTTCCCTATGTAATATCATGAATAACAGTTGCCATTATATGGATTCTAAAGGTGTTTTGACTACCATACATGGCAGAATTCTCATATTATTTCGCTGCTGAAGTCTTTGTTGGAATATACACAGTGGCGGACCCAAGGGGGGGTGGGGGGGTGCAGGGGCCATGGCCCCCCCTAACATTTGACAAGAAAAAGATTACTAATATAATTTTATATTTATATTGAGAGAGTGATTATACAAATTCTTGTTATATATTCTACTAATATCTTTAGATAATAAAACCAAACAAAATACAACTAAATATCACACTGAGCATCTCCAAAAAATCAAGTTGGTACTTAAGATTTACAAAGTCACCCGAAGCATCTTACTATAAATAGGTATATCGCTTAATACTGAAAAGAATACCGTCTTAGATCCTAGGAAAAATATAAGAAATTACGAGCATCCATCAAACAATGAATTAACTTCGAAGGTCACCACGAGAAACCTAACAGTTGAATTGCACTCCTGTTTTTAGATGTCATCAATTTTTAGTCACTCCCCCCCCCCCCCCCCCCCCCCCCTCTCCCCCCTAAGTATAATTCCTGGCTCTGCCACTGAATATACATGGCACAATTGTCACAATGTTTTGCTCGCTGAAGTCTTTGTTGGAATTTTACATGCAGATTTTTTTGTTATCACAGGACGACCCTATCCCAACTCAGCTTAGACAGTTCAGATTATATCTTGTAAACCATGCAACAAGCACCTAGAGTTCAAACTTCAAAGTCAGCTACACCAGATGACCTGAGAGAATATGCTTGCGATCACTTCGAAGCTGTTTAATTGCCCTAGACTTCAGGATAATCAAAAGTTTTGCGGTCAAATCCGGTTTGTTCTTCGTCTAGGATGGTATCACTGTTGCGTTTGACATCGATAGCTCACAAGAGACGAGCTATCGGACACGAAAGTTTACGGCAAACGCCTGGTCTACTTGTTTACTTATCAAGTCGGCCATGAGTAATTTAGATTTAGGTAAAATGACTTCCAGATTTGCTGCTAGAAAAATTAAAACCTGAATAAATTGGATTTGGTTAAAAATCGGTTTAACCACAATACAATACTGCCTTCATTCCAAATTGCATAGTACTGTTTTGGCTTATTTTGGTCTTTTAGAGAGAAATGGCGGGTGCACACAACTAACAAATTTGCTACAGCAGCATCAGTTTCCAAAACCCGGAATGCTGAATGCAGAGATTGCAGGACGCAGACGGCTCAGATGTCCGAAGGGATTCGCCTGTAGAGATCCTTCTTGTCCAGGCGCGGCGTGGCGACGGCCTGCAGCGGCGTGGCCATGAAGGTGACGAGGCCGGGGGACTCCATCATGCTCACGTCCTCGGGCCGGGTGCCCTCCGGCAGCGTCCACCTGAAGTGGTGCACCATGTGTCCGATCATGGTGGCGACGAGGTTGATCCCGAGCTGCGCGCCGGGGCAAACCCGGCGGCCGGCGCCGAACGGCAGCACGCGGAAGTCGGCGCCCTTGATGTCGATGTTCTCCCGGAGGAAGCGCTCTGGCCGGAACTCGAGCGGGCTGTCCCACACCGCGGGGTCGCGCGCCACCGCCCACACGTTGACGACGACGTTGGCGCCCTTGGGGATGTCGTAGCCGGCGATCTTGACGCTGGCGCTGGCCCTATGGGGCAGCATCAGCGGCGTCGGCGGGTGCAGCCGGAGGGACTCCTTGACGACGGCCTGCAGGTAAGGCAGGTTCGGGAAGTCCGTCTCCGATAGGACACGGTCGCGGCCGACGACGTGGTCCAGCTCCTCCTGCAGCTTCTCCTGCACCCTGGGGTTCCTCAGCAGCTCCGCCATTGCCCACTCCACCGAGATCACCGTCGTGTCAGTGCCAGCGGCGATCATGTCCTAGACGACATCACAACGGTCGGTCGGTTTCATCAGCCAGTGAGAATATATCAAACACACAAACGGATGGAGCCAGAAGGAACGAAGATGGTACCCAGAGGAGGCCTATGACGGTGTCGTCGCTGAGGTCGTACTTGTCCTTGAGAGTGAAGAGCGCGTCGACGAAATGCTGCTGGGCGCCGCGCTGCTTGAGGGCCTTGGCGTGCTCGTCCATGATCCTCACGGTGAGGCGGTCGCGCCGGTCGCCGTGGGCTTTGAAGACCTGCTCGTCGACCGGTGCCAGCCACCGCAGCCACGGGATGTGCTGCGCGATGGAGAGGGACGCGCCGATCTTGATGCCGTTGTGAACGATCGTCTTGAACTCGCGCCCTTGCTCGTCCAGCTCGCCGGCCGCGTTCACGAACCGCTTCCCGAAGGCCAGCCGCGTGATGTTGTTGAAGGCCACCATCGAGAGGTGGTTCTTTACCACCAGGGGCTTCCCTTCATTGCCTGCGTTGCGTGTACGTAAAAGTAGAGAAAATAAGGGTATGCTCTGAGTGCAAGAATTTCATTGAGAACAGGCGAACAACTCAATGAATAGGTACGCGTAATTCAGTGAGTACTGAGTAGTACTCCTCTGTTAAGCACAACACTGCACCAGATATTGCATGTTTTCCCACCAAGATAATACAAGTAATGTAATAACTCTGTCTCAAAAAATAAATCAAAAATATATATAACCAATATAGCTAGCTAGTTCTAGGTTTGTTCTCCATCAAACTATTTTAAATTGAACATAATTTGTAAATAATTAACTATCATTTATGACACCAAGACGTACGTATAATGTGACAATTAATTTCATAATTGACCTAATGCTAATGGTACAAATTTAGTATCTTAGATATTGATACTTTCGTCTCATGCAATTTTAGTGGACAGATCTAATGTAGCCTGACTTAAGACAAACATAGAACTAGCTAAAATGTGGGCCTGATGAGTAATTTTTTTGCTTACATTTATTGAGTATAACTTCAAGTATAATAATCGTATAAGGGACTCATGGCTTCTATGGTTTGGGTCTTATTTTTTTCTATTATTAGGTCCTCTTTGATAGAGTTTTTGGGCTTCTCCAAAGAAGGTTAAATAAAAAGCCATATTATTGGTGGCTTTGGCTTGGAAAAAATGGCTTCAATTTCACTACTTTTGTCTTGGTTTTGACTTTAATTAGAAGCCGCTTTATTTGGTGTATTCACATTTGGCAAGGCTGTTAATAAACCCAGTGAAAATTTCCTAACAAAAACCTTATCAAAGGAGACCTTAGTCTTTTTAAACACAAATAATTCTCATTCAAACTTGTACCATTTACGTTTCAAAACCTTTTAGATTTGATGAATCATATGCTGAAAAGTAGTCATCTGAACGCCAATATCAGATATTTAATTAATTACCTTTTATAAATGATTTCGTAACAACCCAGTTTTATTAGTTTCATGAAAGAGAAGACAAGGGGGTAGGTAGAACAATTATACTTTTCATATGCGTAGTGGGAGTACGGTACATCTCAGTTTTTGTCTGAAGCCAGCAGGAAAAGTTTTACCGCAATTATTAGGAGGGAGAAAAAAAAAGTTCGCGTTCTGATCCCATCAAATTTTCACTCACATCGAATTTTTGGAAGCATGGCTGGAGCATTAAATCTAAGTAAAAAATATAACTAATTATACGGTTTATTTATAATTTGCGAGATAAAACTTTCGAACTTAGTTACAACATTTACTTCATGATTGGACAATAATTACCAAATACAAACGAAACAACAAACACTAATATTTCTGTTTTCTAAGAGAAATGAACTAAATTTCGAAAAACCAGTTTCGAGTTTCGACTATATAATCGGGTAGTAATGATCCATCCAAAAAGCAAACCGAATGTTAATTAGTGATTAAGCGGCTGGGTTGTCTGTCAGTCCACCTGGAACTGGATGAAATCACCGGCAACAGCAACAGATCGAGAGAAAGGAAAGAGTAATTAATTTTAAAGAAGAGTGGTAGTGTGGTTTAATTTAGTATTACCAGGTGCTGTGACGGCCTTGTAGACGGACTCGACCATGGCGGTGACCTCGTCCTCGCGGATGGGCCTGAGCGCCTCGAGGCGTCGCTGCGTGAAGAGCTCGAGGTTGCAGAGCTTGCGGACCTTGATGTAGTGAGGTCCGTAGTCGGCCCAGATGAGGTCCTGGCCGCCGCGGCTGAACCTCTCGGCGGAGCGGTGCCGGCAGCGGTCGGCGAGGTGCTGGTCGTGGGTCTTGAGCACCTCCTTGGCCAGCTCCGACGTGGACACCACCACCGTGGGCGACGTGCCGAGCCACACCGTCATGATGGGCCCGTACCGGCGCGCCCACTCCTGGTAGCACCGGCACCGCACCGGCTGCACGTCGAACAGGTTGCCCACCACGGGCCGCCGACGCGGCCCCGGCGGCAGCTTGCCGTAGAGGAGCCGGTTCAGGAGGAGCAGCGAGACGGGGACGAGGGCCGCCAGGGCCAGCGCCACCGAGAGGAACGAGGCCGTATCCATGGCTGGCTGGCTGCTGCTGCTCCCGGCCGGCCGTGGTACTTGGCTTTGCTTTTATGGAGCTAGCCGGACCGCCGGAGTGGTAGTTGGTTTGTAGCAGTGCCGCTGCCTGCCGCCCGTGGTTGGTTTGGTTGGCGCTTATTAGCGCAGGAGAGAATGAGAGAGATGGCTTATCGACACGGCACGGCTGCACTGCACAGTGATGCAAGGAATTGAAGTTAGGTGTCCTGATTCCTGAATGCCTAAAACGCTGGTCTTAACCTGAGTGGTCTGCATCTGAATATTCTCTTTCTAGTAGAGGAAACGAGCCAGGAAGACACGCTGGAAATAAAGTGGAAACCCTGTGCTTGCTGCGTGCGTTTTGTCTTTGGTCGTCTTTGGAAAACGGGATGCCAAGAGGACCGATCGGGTCGGACACGTTTGTTTTTCTCTCCTTTTTCTTTGCTGTGATGTGAAAAAGGAAAAGAGAAGTCTAGTAGTAGTAGTATATTGTGTTCATATCCTACGTACGTAACCCAAAAGGCCAAAAACCCACAGCCAAACACACTCTCTCTCTCTCTCTCCTACAGCACTACTGTAGTTATTAAACTTAAACTATCACTGTATGTAGACCAAATATTTGGTCAACAAGCGGATTACGTGATCCACGATCAAACACGTACGTCGGCTTCTCTCCCTGTGGCCTGTGGCGCACACCCACGGAGACGGTGATAATGCGTTTTTGGTTTGGATTTGGGACCAATGCAAATGAGAGTTATCGGCGGATGATAACCTGCTGTGGCTGTGGGTGATGCCGCGGCTGCGCTCGTTCCTTAATTAATTCGCATATGGGTAGCTCAGGGGATGCCACGTACGACAGAAAACCGACGATGCGACAAAGTAGATGGACGGACGATGATAGTGTCCAGTGCATGCACTTGATGGCCTTTGGGGTCCATTTTTTCAGGTACAGTACTAAATTGCTTTGCAATTCGAACGTCGCCCACGTGGCTAGGACCAGGAGCTCACGAACACAAACCTGTTGCCTATGCACAATGAATTAATGTGAGCTGGATGATAGCGTATGCAATAGCTG